>QJOA01000346.1:0-66312 GCA_004155915.1 Monosporascus sp. CRB-9-2
TCGTCCTGCTTTTATTACCTTACGGATATTTTAAGGGTGTTTACGGAAAGTAAAATAAAACCGGTAAATGTTTAAAAACCCGGTCGGCGAAAGCATAATTAAAAAAGTTTTTAATCCGGAAAAAACCTTATTAAAATCGAAATTCTTTTTTTCGTAAATTTAGATTTAATATTATCGGACGTTATAATAATTTATAACGCGTTATAAAAGCCGGTAAAAAATCCTTTTTAATAATATAATATATTAAACCATTCAACGGTTTAACTCAGTAAGCGGACCAATTTTGTAAATATTTTAATTACTTATTCTTAATTACCTATTTTTCAACATTAATAATATAGAACGATTTATTAAGTAAGCAAAAATAATCTTAGTTATTTAGATTAAAATACGAAATCCGACTTTTAATTTTCAGAAACTTAATTTTATATATAAAGTTACTTTAATAATCTTAAAGGCCAGACAATGTAATAAATACGGTCGAATCGATATTATTTCTTTTTTAGAAATTAACGGCGACCGAAAGATAATCGATTATCGATCGAATTTTTAACTTAAATACGTAAGCGTTTTCTGTACGGTTTTAGGATGTTAAAAATATAGCGAATTTGTTTCTTATTTAATATATTATAGAACGCGTTAAAATTAATCAGACGTTAAAATTTGTTAAACGTTGAAAAAGAATTTAAGCGCGTTTAAATCGAAAACTTAATTATTAACGGATTTTATTCGAAAATTTAGAAATATTTCGTAAATAATTCGAACTTATTCGGGTTATTATTGTAAAATACGACATCGTAAAAAAGGATATTTATGATTTCGATAAAATTGAATTTTTAATACTGTTTTTAGAATAACTCGTATAATAATTACTAATGCCGAAACACGTAAAAGATTGAAAAAAAAGGTAATGAAAAAATAAAAATCGAATTATAATTGTTTAAGTTATTAATTTTTACGGTTAAATTATACTATTATTTAATAATATAACGAGAAAGATTTATTTTAAATTTTGGTACTATATCAATTTATTGACAATAACCGATTAAAAGGTTATAGGAAGCAATAATGATTAAATAATGAATAATTTAAATTCAAAATGGATGGAATATTTTGATAAATATATTCGGATACGTACGAAAGGTTCGAAAGTCTTTTTATTTTTAAGGGTTTCGAAAATTATTATTTAATAAAAATCGAGAAATATTACGTTAATTACAATATTATTCCGTTTTATATAGCCGTATGTTTTTTATATCGGTTTTAACTTTTTAACGTATTTTGTTTTTTGGTTTTAAAACGCATATATTTGTTATATATCGAAAATTTAATATATCGTTATTATATTTATAATGTTAAAAAGATTTTTATGCCGGTTTTTACGATACGTTTAAAGTTACTATAACGTCCCATAATATTAAATTTCAATTTATAAATATATATTTTATTTTATTTATTTTTAATAATGCTTTTTCTAAGTTCGAAATACTTTTAGTTATATTTAGACCGATTATTTCCCTGTTAACTCTTGACGGTTTTATTTATTTTCCGTCCGTAAAGACTTTTAAAAATATTTATAAAGTAATAAGATAAGTATATTATTTATAAAGAAAGATTAAGAATTATTAAGGTAATGTATTTATAAAAATTATTAAATCGGTTAACTTTTTAATAAAAAGTAATTTAATATTTATTTCTAAAGGTATTTTTTCTCGGGAAAAAACGTTTAATTATATAAAACGAAGTACGTTTTAAATAAACGGTAAAAAATTAAACATAAATAGTTTTTTTAAAAAAAGGAATATTTATTATATAAAAAGGATAAATCTTTTTGGCCAAAAAAAGGAGGTAATAAAAAAACCCAGTTAAGAACGGCTGGAAATAATTACTATAAAAAGGTTAAGATTAAGGAACGGAAATATACCGTTTGCAGTAAGTCCGGATATAATATGCGTATTTATAAAAAAGCTGTAAATACGTTGAGCGAAAAAGAATTCGATTAATTTGAAAGAATTTAATATGTTATGGTTATATTATTTGGATTTGTTGTTATGAAGTGCTCATAAACGGTCCACTTCTTAGTTTGGACCGTTTAATGGTGTAGTATGTTAAATATATTAATATTATATTAAACTTTCGATATATTATAAATAAATGCGTTTTAAAATAGAAAAATACAATACGTTAAAAATTTAGAACCGATATAAAAATTACGACGCTATATTACACGTAATAATATCGTAATTCGCGTAATATTTCACATATTTTATCGAATAATAATCTTCGGAACCGTTGAAAATAAAAAAACGTTTAAAGTTTCTCCTATACATTTAAATATATTAAGTGAAATACTGCATTTATTCGAAACTTAATCTATTTATTAATTTAGTATTATTAATTAATAGAATTTTTTAATTAATTATTAATTATAAATTATTACGACATTTAATTTGAAAATAATTCTTTTATTATAATAATAGTTAATATTAAAAAATTATTTATTATTTTTTAGTTACGTTTATTGAAATCTTTACGCTTTTCGCTTTTAATACTTATTCTACCCGTTAGTATAAAAAAGTTTACTAAAAGTTTAATTTATTAAAATTATAAATTTTTTTTTACGATACCGGGTTTTATAACTATAATCCGAATAGGATTAAATTATTTATAAAATGTTTCTAAATCTTTAAATAAAATTGGTTAATAATAAATCTTTCGATTTAAACGTATTTAAAAGTTTTTTTTATTTCATAAAATTTAAAGATTAATTGATTTCAACGCGTTTTATAACACGTTAAATTGATAATATATTAACCATATTTTTAATATATTAAAGTCGGCTAAAATTCGTTTATATACTTATATTAAAATGATTTTGGATAATAAATTCTTTTGGTCGACGGTAACTTTTGTAATTTTAAAATAATATTGGTTTAAACGTATTGATTATAATATTGGACTTTGAAAGTAAATTCGGAAATCTTAAATATAAAATATAACCTTTTAAAGCTTAATTGTTGGTTTTATTTTTAACTTTAATAATTAAATTTATCTTAAATACTTTTATAATACGTTTTATATTATGAATATTAAAAAATTAATAATTGAAAGTAGATAATTTAAATATTAACAAAGACCTCTTGCAAATCCATTTGGCTTTCGAGCTTATGTAGGATGATAATTTTTATATGTTATAAATATTATTTAATAATATTGTTAAATTTTAAATAATATTGAATCTTATTATTATATTGCTTAAGTTTTTAAAAAATCTTATTTAATAAATTTATATTAAAGTTCCCAGTTTTGAAGATAAAATGCGATACTTTATAAATTAATTTAAAACTAGAATAATAAGTATAATTAAAATTAAAAACTCCGTTGAATTAAATTTTTTTTATAATAACTTCTGTTCCTAAGAACGTTATAAATTAGTTTGAATTTATTATACGAAAGTATCTAAAAATTTAAAATATTAATAAAAAAAGTTTATTAACAAAATTTGCAAATAACGTTTTACCTAAATTCGTAAGCTAAATACGATCGCGAGACGTTTTTTGGCACCTTGTAACAACAAATTTAAATAATTTAATAATAACATATCGTATTAATTTAAATTAATCGAATTTTTTTTGGTTAAATATATTTATAACTTTTATATAAAAACGCGTATTATGTTTAAACTTTCCGTAAACTTTATATTTCCGTCTTTTAGTTGTAACTTTTTTGCGATAACTTTTTTTCATTATTATTAACTATATTTCTTTATTATTTCTTTAGATTAAATAAGTTTATATTTTTTATATAATTAAATTTTTTTTTAAAAAAAACCCTTTATTTTTAATTTTGTACCGTTTGTTTAAAATATGATTTGTTTCGCGTAATTAAATACCTTTTTGGTAAAAAAAAAAGAATTTATGCAAAACTAATAAGTTATTTCAAGTTAAAAAACTAACCAATTTAAAGGATTCTTTTTTACAAGTTACTTTATTAATTTATAATTTTTTTAATAATATTTTTATTTCGTTACTTTTTTAATATTTTTAAGGGTTTTTGTGGGTAAGGAACGAATGGAACCGGTAAAGGTTAATAGGAGAACGGTCGGCATAAGTATAATTAAAAAAACTTTTAATTCGGAAAAAATGTTATTAAGATCGAATGGAAAAAGTTTAATTTTTACGAATTTAGATTTAATGTTATTAAACGTTATAATAATTTGGAACGCGTTATAAAAGCTGGCGAAAATTTTTCTCTTTGGTAATATGGGTATAATAATGTTGTATTAGGTTTTTGATATATTATAAATAAATGCGTTTGAAATAAAAGAAATGAGATACATTAAAAGATTAAAACCGAAATAAAAATATACGGTTATATAAAGCATAATAATTTTATTATTATATAACATTTTTCGAATTTTATTAACTGGTAGTTTTTGTAACCGTTAAAGATAAAAAAACCTTTCGAATTTTTCCTATACGTCTACGTATATTTATTAAAATGTTGAATTTATTTAAGATTTAATTTATTTGTTATTTAATTATTATTATTTAATATAATTTTTAATTAATTATTAATAATAAATTATAACGGTATTAATATTTAAGATAAAATTTGTTTCTGTAATAATAAATAATATTATAGCTTAACTTTAAAAATTATTAATTTCAATAATTATAATTTGTTTTTTATTTATTTTTATATTTATTTTACTTTTTTACCTTTTTCGATATTAATAAATATATCCGTTAGTATAAAAGATTTTCTTAAAAATTTAATTTCGGCGAAATTAGAAATATTTCTTTTTATAATGCCGTAGTTTTTAATTATAATTCGACCAAGTTCGAATTATTTACGAAACGTTTTTAAGCTTTCGTATAAAATCCGCTAATAATCGATTTTTCGATTTAAATATATTTAAAACTTTATTTACCGTTTAATAAAATTTAATGTTTAATTAATTTTAACGCGTTTTATAACGTATGAAGTTAATAATATATTAATTATATTTTTAACGTATTGCAGTAAAAAGATTTCGATACTGGATTTTTTTTCGGTCGGCGTTCATTTTCGTAATTGGGAGATAATGTTGGTTCGGGCGTATCGACCGTAATATCGGGCTTTTAAAGTAAATTTGAAGATATTATATATAAAATGTAATATTTTAAAGCTTAATTTTTAGTTTTGTTTTTTAGACTAAATAGTTAAACTTCTTCTAGATTTTTTTATAAAATGTTTTATGTTATGGGTATTAAAAAATTAATAATTAAAATTGAGCAGTTAAGATTGTGACAAAAACGGTTTGCGAGCTTGTTTAGCTTGCGAGCTTGTATGGGACGTCATTGAATTAATTTCGGCAATAAATTCCGAAATAGCTTCATTGCAGCTATTGAAAAACGGATCTTAATTTAACAACCTCTTTAATTCTGGCAAAAAAGTAAAATTTAAATATATTATAATATTTAAAAATTTAATTACTAAAATTAATTACGGAATTAATAGAATCGATATTATAATTAATATATTTAATTAAAAATAAAGAAATGTTAGAAATAAATTTTGTAAGTTTCACAGTCTTATAAACTTTTATAAATATTAATAATGAATAATTTAAAAATTAAAAAATGAAAGTTTATTCCCAAATAGAAATATATTAAAACTAACTAAAAGAAAAACGGATTTTATTACCGATTTTTTGCGGTATTTATTTAAAATTTATAAAGGTAAAATGATTCAAATTTTAAAAAAGTTTAGTGATTAATTATCATTAAATATATATATATATTATGTAATAATTTGAAAATTAAAAATATTTACAATAATAAATTCCAATTTCCGGTCGTTAATATTAAAAGGAAATTAACAATAAAAAACGATTAACGTTTTATATAGTCTTGCGAATTAAACAAGCTTCCGAACCGTTTTTTAGCACCTTATAACAACAAATTTAAATAACTTAATAATAATATATCGTATTAATTCAAATTAATTAGATTCTTTCTCGTTAAACGTATTTATAACTTTTATATAAATATATATATATATATTCTGTTCAGGTTTGCCATAAACGTTATATTCCCATTTCTTAATTTTAGTCCTTTTACGTCAACTCCTTTCCGTCATTATTAACTGGATTTTTTACCGCTCTTTCTTAAGCTAGAAAAACTTGTCCCTTTTATGTCGGAAATCTTTTTTAAAAAAGCGTTTATTTTTAATTATATAACGTTTATTTAACATATAATTCGTTTCGCGTAAATACACGTTTTATTTCTTGAAGAAAGTAGCTTAATATAATAATAATATAAAACCTTTTTTATAAAATTAACCGATTAAATATTTTTATTACAAAAGTATTTAAATAATTTTTAATTTCTTTTTTATAAATATCGTTCTTACTTTATTACGTTACGGATATTTTATAAATCTTTTACAAAAGGTAAAATAAAACCGACCGAAGTTAATAGAAAAACGTTATTAAAACCGAATAAAATAAAATCAACCTTCGCAAATCCGAATTTAATATTATTAAACGTTATAGTACCCTAAAACATATCGTAAAAATCGGCGAAGAAATCTTTTTTATTAATGCAGATATAATAATATCGTCTTAAGTTTTCGATATATCGCAAAGAAATACGTTTTAAAATAAAATAAAAAATAAAAAACGTTAAAAGGTTAAAACCGATACGAAAAATGCGCAAATATATAAAATATGGTAATATCATAATTTGCGTAATATTTTTTCGAATTTTATAAAAAAAAAATTTGATAATTATCGACAAATAAAAAACGTTTTAAGCATTTTATACGTATTCGGATATATATTTCTTAAAATATATAATTTATTCGAAATTTCATTTATTTCCTAATTAATTCTTATTATTTAATACAAACCTTTTTTCAATTATTATCAATAATTTATTATATTATTTAAATTCAAAATACATCTTTTTTATTATGATAATAAATAACGGTATAATTTAAACTTTAAATTTCAGAACTTAAAAAATATCTTTAATTTTTTACTTTTCATTTTTTTTATAGATTTTTTTAAATTCCTCACTCTTTTCGCCATTAATAATTGTTGTATTTATTATTACGAAAAGGTTTATTAAAAATATTATTTTATCGGCGTTATAAATATCATTTTTTGTAATATCGTATTTCGTAATGATAATCCGATTAAATTCGAAGTATTGGCAAAATATTTTAAATCTTCGAATAAAACTCGTTAAGAATTTTTTTTTAATTTAAATACGTTTAAAGCTTTTATTATCGTCTTACAAAATTCAACACTTATTTAATTCCTACTTATTTTATAACGTATTAAATAAGTAATATATTAGCTATATTTTTAACGTATTAAAGTTGGACAAAAAACGCTCATATATTAAAATTCATGATACGGTCGATAATACATTTTTTGGGCCCGCGTTAATTTTTTCGAATTAAATACGGTGTCGAGTTCAGCAAGTTTATCATTATATCGAAATCTTAAAGTAAAAGGTATAACCGTATATATAAAACCAAGTTTATCATAAAATGTTTAAACTTTCTTTTTTTAACATAAATAGCTAAAATTATTTAAATTTCTTTTATAGGCCGTTTTATAAAGGTAGTATTAAAGAATAAATAACTATAGTTCAATAGTAAAAAAGTATAAAAAAAACCGCACAGCTTGCTTATCCGCGCAGCGCGCTTATTTGATACGTTAATTTAAAGAATGATAATAAATATACAGTGAAAAAAAAATTATAGATTTATAGTTTTAATTAAAGTTTACCGAGAACTTAATTCAAGGATATAGTTTAAAAAAGAAAATCGATTATTTTTTAATAACGATTACAAAACCTTTAAAATAAAATATATTATTAAACAAACTCTTTAAAAGCAAAATGCTGATTTAAAAGCTACGTTATGCTAATAAGATAAATAGTTATAATAACTGCAAAAAATTAATAAATAGCTTTTAAAACAGGTTATAAGGCTCGAAAATAACGTAAAAAATTAAGATTACTTATAAAAAAGGCTTAAGTTAATAAAAGAATTAAAATAAATAATAATACTTTTAAAAGCCTTGCGAGGAAATAAAAGTAGCAAAAAAAGTAAACCATTTACAGCATATATATAAATTAAGCAAAAAGAATATACCGTAATAATAAGCTGCAGAACTATATAAAAAAAATTGAATTATTCCCAAAATAGTAAATAAATTATAATTATCATAAGAAAATAAAAACAAATCTCTTTACAATCGAAAATATCGAAAGTTAAATATTTAATTAAGATGACGGATAAATTAAATTCAAAATTGGTTACCTCAAAACTCTCGTTAAAAAAGTTTATTAATTTCGATATTATTCTAATAAAAGATTACGATATAATTTTCGGATTATCAGAACTAAAGCAATGTAATTTAGCTATCCTTTAAAAAAAAAATTAAATATATTTTATATTATTATTTATTAACCCGTAAAACGATTTAAAAATCTTAATATTCGATCAATAAGGTTAACAAATAAAGGCATAAATTACAATAAAACTGATATTACACAGAAAAATACGATATAAAATAAAAAAAGCATATTAAAAAATACAGCGTATTATTATAAACCTTCAAACATAATTTTGATAGATAAAAAATAACTTGTTAATAGAAACTAAAAGGTTAGTAAAATAAATAATTAAAATACTATCATGATATAAGAAATATTAGAAATTATTTTAAAACGAATTTTATAAGATTATTATCTCATAACGAATAAATTACGAAATAAAATTTAAAAATACTAAAATAATAGTTTTTTATCTTGTTTAAAATTTAATTTTTCTTAACAAAAATTAAAAACATTACGTAATTACCGGGAGAATAGATTAAAAAAAACTATATAGAACGTTTTAAGTTTTTAAAGAAATATATATTATTTTTTGTATTAAAGAAAATAAAAAACTATAATTCGTTATTAATTATAAATCGTTTAACGATACTATTATTAAGGACAACAAGTTATTGTTATTCATTATCGAAATGAAGAATTATTTATACGGAATTAAATATTTATGTTTTTAATTTTAAAAAAGAATATAATTAACTACGGATTAAATTAAATAACAAATAAAAAATAATTTTCAACACCAAATATAAACTTTTCAAATATTGTATTATACTTTTTAAATTAACGAATATATAGGCAACTCTTTAACAAATAATTAACCATATATTACGAAAATAATAAGATATTTTCGTTATATATTATTTCGATAATATTTAAATTTATTCGGAAATAAAAAAGAATATATAAAATATATTTATAAAATTTTATAAACGTTATAAAACGTTAAACTTTTAATTATTACCGAAAAAGGCATTTTTTATACGTAGAAAATAAAATATCTAAAATACGTTAACGTGCCACATAAGTACTTCGGACGTATAAGTACTTCGGAAGGTTTTTAACATATTTTAATTATCGAATTTTAAATAATTATTTTTATTATTGATAATATGGAACGGCTTATAAAAAACGCGAAAACGAACTGAGTTATTTAGGTTAAAAAACGAGATTCGAAATTTAGTTATGTAATATTTAGTTTTATATATAAAATCGCAAAATTTATTTTACATAAACAATATACTGATATATCTTCTTTTAATAACTATATACCCAAATTGGAAAAATTGACGCCGACCGAAAAAGAATCAATTATTAACCGAATTTTCGACTGAAATACGCGAAGGTTTTTTGTCCGGCTTTAATGCGTCAAAGATATAGATAATATATTACTTATTTAGTAAGTTATAAAACGCGTCGAAGTTAATTGGGCGTCGAACTTTATAAAACGGCAAAAAAGTTTTAATTGCGTTTAAATCGAAAATTCGATTATTAACGGATTTTATGTAAAATTTTAGAAATATTTTGGAAATAATTCGAACTTGTTCGGGTTATAATTGCGCAATACGGTATCGTAAAAAAAGATATTTATAATTTTAACGTAATTAAACTTTTGATAAGGTTTTTTAAAATAACGGGTATAGTATTTATTAATGCCGCAAAAAGTGGAAAATTTAAATAAGCGTAATCAAAGAATAAAAAATAGGTTACAATTATTCAAGTTGTTAATTTTTAAAGTGAGGTTATACTATTATTTATTATTATAGCAAAGAGAAATTATTTTAAGTTTTAATATTACGATAATTTATTATTATCAACCGATTAAAAGATTATATGATAATAATTGGATAATAAATAAATTGAATTTCGAATAAATTTAATATTTGGATAAATATATTCGAACGCCTACGAAAGGTTCGAAACGGTTTTTTATTTTCGACGGCTACGAAAATTATTATTTAATAAAATTCGAGAAATATTCCGTTGATAATAATATTATTACGTTTTATATATCCGGATATTTTTCCCATCGGTTTTAACATTTTAATATATCTTATTTTTTTATTTTAAAATGAGTTTATTTGCAGTATATCGAAGATTTAATACAACGTTATTATATTTGTATTATCTATAACAAATTTTCCCCGTTTTTATAATACGTTTTAAGTTATTATAACGTCCGATAATATCAAATCTGGATTCGCGAAAGCGAGCTTTGTTTTAATCGACTTTAATAACGTTTTTTTCGAATTATAAGTTTTTTTAATTATGTTTACGTCAGCCGTTTTTCCGTTAACTTCCGCCGGTTTTATTTTATTTTTTATAAAGACTTTTAAAAGTATCCGTAAAATAATAAAATAAAGACGATATTTATAAAGGAAAATTAGAAATTATTAAGGTAATTCGTTAATAAAACTATTTAAGTGGATTAATTTTGTAATAAAGGATTATATATTATTATTATATAAAGTTAATTTTTCCCGAAGAAAAACCGTTTAATTACGCGAAACGAATTATATTCTAAATAAAGGTTGTAAAAATAAAAATAAATGTTTCCAAAAGGAGAAATATTTATTATATAAAAAGAATAAGCTTTTTTAGCTTAAAAAGAAAAATATAGTAAAAGAATATAGTTAATAATAACTGGAAAAAGTTATTGCAAAAAGGTTAAAACAAAAAAAAGGTAGTATGGCGTTTATGGCTAGCCCGGATATAATACGCGTACTTGTAAAAAAGTTATAAAAACGTTTAACGAAAAAGAATTCGATTAATTTGAATTAATGCGATATAATGTTATTAAGTTATTTAAATTTGTTATTACGAGGTGCCAAATATCGTCCGGAGTATTTGTGCATCTAGAGTATTTGTATAACACGTTATTACGTTCAAATATATTAAAATATTCTTTAACCAAATTTATAATAATTAAAAGAATAAATAAGACTTATCACAATTAAAACAATGTAAAAATTTTTTACAGTCGTTAATTATTATATAAAGTATATACGTAACTTTAATAAAATAATTATATTATTAATAAAATTTCCCAAAAAAGATAATTAATTTAAGGAAATATTAAAAAAAAATCTTTTAACAAATTAAAAATACCTTAATTAATGAACTAATATGAATTAAATTCAACTTAAAGTAATTAATTTCATAAAAAGCCGCCGGCTGAAATTACGATTTCAATATAATACTGAAATATAAAAATAATTAAAAAAGACTTTACTTTATTACCTTTTTTTTTCATCTATTATATGAAATTGAACTAATATTCTTTATATATAATAAAAGAAATTTTAATTATAGTTAACATTTTTAAAAGATTTAGGCATTATTTTAAAACTATTCTATATTAAATCAAAATATATAGGAATTACAAACTTATTATATATTTCTTTATAAAAAGTAACTAGTTTTAAAATAACTACACTTCGCAAAATATTTTTTAAAATTTCATTATGCTATTATTTATTATGAAACATTCAAAAATAAGAAAACAAATATCGTTAATAAATAACCTAAATTAAAGAAACTTAAAATTAAAACATAATAAATAATTTTAAATATAATGTTCGAAAGTTATTTATAATAGTTATTAATTATTACCATAAAAATAATTTTATTTAATATATATTAATATATTTAATAATATAATAATATAATAGCCGAAGAGTAACTAATTAATAAAATATATATACCAAAAACGTTTTAAAAAGATTTTAATACAAAATATATATAAATATTAATTATATAAATATATAAAACTTGTCAGCAGTCACAGTAATCGAATGTAGGAATCTGGCGTAATTACTCTATATTAGTTCTCTAAGTTCTGGGAAAGGACTAATCTAGTCCGTAAGCAATCGCCCTTATATACACGATTAGGTAACAAAGGATCATTAGTGGACAAAGGCTATCCCAGGCAGCATTCTGCTACCTAGCCTGAACAAAGCCCACCAGCCGGTAGCACCTGAAAGCACCAATTGCCGATACGCCCTTTTGCGTTAGGTAACCGCGGTTAGAAAGTCCGAAAAGTCCAAAATCAAATCTAAAAATAACTAATTTATATAAGAATTAAACCTTAATTTCGTATTTTTTTAAATCCCAAGTTCCGTACGAATCGCTTAAAATCCGTTTTATTAAATAATTTTATAAGTCCGTTTATAAGGTTATCTTTATTTTTTACGTATTAAAAATTAATATTTTTTATTTAAACTTTTTATCGTACGTAATAATATTTAACTTTAATATAACGTTTTTTTCGTAATATTTATATTTCCTTTATTTATTTAAATATTTTTATATTATTTTTTAAAATAAAAATAAAATCTTTAAATATAAACCTTAATTTTATTAAAAAGTTTTTAATTTTTATTATTTCCATTATAATTATTTTTATATTTATATATTTTATTTTTATAATATATTTCGTAATAACATTTTATAACTTTAAAATTTAAAATATAAACGTTTTAATTATAAAAAATACGTATTTTATAATAAATTTTATTAATTTTTAATTATTTACAAAATTTATATTTATTATTTTAAATAATTTAAAATTATTATATTTTTAGTACGGATAATTTCGTTTTAAATTTTTATATTAAAAAATTAAATTTACCGTATTATTTTAATAATATAATAATTTTTTAATATATTTTTAATATTTAAGTAATAAATTATTTATAAATTTAATTTATGTTAAGATTATAAACGTTATATTCGGTTTATTAATATAATTTAAAAATTTAATTTTTTTTATTAAATTTATATATTTAAATATATTTTCTTTATTAACTTTATTTTCGTATTTAATAATATACTTTAAATAATCCTTAACGAATAATATAAACTTTTTTCGTATTTAATTTAGTTTAATTAACTTTAATATCTTTTTAATATATTATTATTAATTTAGTTTAACGGCGCCAATCGGTAAGAAACGGATAATTCGTATACCTAAATATTAATTTACGTTTCCTAAATTCTTTATAAAAACGTTTTCAACGATTTCTTTAATAACGTCCTAAAATTATTATTTATTAATTTTAAAAAGCAGGAAGTTATTAACGTATAAAACGATAACGTACCCGGTTTTAAAATTATAATAAATCGTATTATCCGAAATTGATAAATAAATGCTTAATTTCGCAAATATCTTTTTAATTTTCTTTTATTAAATAATTCCGGCCTGTTTTAAGCCGTACAAAAAATTTATTAATTTAATAACCTTTTTAAGGAAAAAACGGTACGTTTTTTTATTCTTTAAATACGTATCGAAATACTTTTTTAATATAAAAAATTATTTTATATAAATATTCTTTTTTAGCTTATTATTTAAATACGTAATAATAAAATCAATCTGGAATATATACCAGCCTAAATAAATAACCAAAATTATTAAAATTCTTTAATATATAACCTTTATTATATTTATTACTGTTTTATTATAATCAATTCCTTTTCGTTATATAAATCCTTTTACGTAAAAACGTATGTTATATTAATTTAATCTTTTTATAAATATATACTTTTTTTTAATACTTATTTGGTATTAATAAAATATTTATAAACTTTCTTATTTAAAGACGTAAATTTAAAGATTTTATAGAAAAAGTTTTTCTTAATTTTTATAAAAATTATTTTAAATTATATCTTTTATTTTAAACCTTTTATAACTTTTTTCAAAAACGGGCCGTTATCCATTATTATAAATAGCTTGTAAATAATAAATAACTTGCCCAGGTTAATATCTTCCGAATTTTTAAAGATATTATCGTACTTATCCTTTAGTATATTAGCTATCTGTTAGTATTTGTAAATGTTCCGGATAGCCTGATCGGCGTTTCCGTGGCCTTCAAAAATATCGTCGTCGTTGACGTCTGGGACAAAATAAAAGGTACGTAAACCTTTATTACCTTTTTCGCCCTTTTTGGCCAAAATTAGCTTTAGTTCGCCTATTAATTTAAAGGTTTCGTTTAAGGCCTTTAGAATATATAATTTCAGAACTATCTTTTTCGGACGTCCCTTTTTACGTTTAATTTACTTAATTTCCTAATCCATATCGTTTTCCGAAATAACGTTATTATTTTTATTTTTTATTCCGACATCTTTTTGTTTTTAACGGTATTTTAAACGTTTTTATACGGGTTATAAAAATAATCGAATAATATTTTTAAGGTCGGAAAGTTTTTTTAACTTTTTTAGGTTTTTATAAATTATAATATATAATATTATAAGTAACCTACTGCTTTTTAAAAGTTATACCTTATAATTATACGTTCTTTAATAACCTAATAATATATCCTTTACTTTACGGGCTGCTAACTTTTTTAATTTAGTTTTATAATTTTTATTAATTAGAATTATATATTTGTTACCGAGAATTCGAAGGTAATTATTATTAGGTTTATATAATTTATTAAATTAGAATACGTTTTTAAAGTATTTAATTAATATTATATTTTTTACCGTAAATTATTTAATTTTGTTAATTATATACGTTATAGCTTTTATTATTAAGTTTTAAAAGCATATCGGGATTTTTATTGGGGTTAAAGTTACATAAATTTCGTTTTGTAGGAACTGGATACCTTTTTCCGTAATTCCGTTCTAATATTAGTTATAGGAATTGGAAATTATTAATTTAATACCTTTAACTGCGCAAAATTTTTCGATAATCGATATACCGAATTTTTTACCGTTATTTAAGCGTAATATCTTTATTCTTTTTTTTTTAACTTTTTGCGTTAAAAAGTATCGTTTTTAAACGTTTAGTTATCCGTATTATATATATACATAAATTTTGTTATATTTCGTTTTTGGTTTTAAATAAATAATACTTTTTATAACATAACAGATTATTTATAATAAAACCGAAATAATTATTATTTTTTATATTAACGGGTTTAACTAAATTTATATTATATTAAATAATTTCTTTTATATATTGCCTCCGTCGTTAAAAGTTTATAAATAAAATTTTCCGTATTCTTTTTTCGTTATATATTATATAAGATAATGTTTTTATTTTGTTAAGGTTTAAAATTATCCCCGTAAACCTTTTAATGGTCCAAATTAATCGTTTTATATTAAGGTAGCAAAAATAACGATATTAAAGGATAATTTCTTTTTTTTACTTCGTCCGTTATACGAACTTTTTTATTTTTAAAAGCGTTAACGAATATTTTCTTTAACTTACCGTCATTTTTACCAAATACCTTTCCCAGTACGTATCCTTATTGATAATTTTTATTATTTATCGATTCCGGGGCTTTAATAATAGGTTTTGGCTTTTTATAAAGTTATAAAAAGAAACGTTTCCGAAATACGTTAATTATTATTAACTGGAACTCGTTAGGGTTTATTAGGGTATTTTTATTTAGGTAATTTCGTTTTTTATAATATATCTTTTTAAAGAATATTTTTAAAGAAAAATTGTTAATATATAGCGTATATTTTATTATAATTTTGTTATTTTTTTATGGGGCCCCTTTAAGGGTTACTTTATTATCTTAACGGCAGTAGCGATAACAGGTTTTTTACCTGTTATAATATAGATTCCCTTATTTTTGATATTTAAGATCGAATTTTTTTCGAAGTTCTTAATGTTATTCGTAATATTAACGTTCGTTTTTAAGTTTTAAAGTAACTTATTTTTATTATTTTTTATGGATAAATAAATATGTAATAATATAGTATTACTTATAATAACTGCTTTAGGGCTTTTAATCGCTGTAGCTTTAGGGCATTTAGTTGCTGTAGCTATTTTTTGAAGCGTTTTGTTAGCGCTGTCTTTAACGGTCCCTTTAAGGCTTTCGATTATTAAAGCTTTAGGGCAGTCGGCCTTTATAACTTTAGGCCTATCGTTCTTTATAATAGTTGCTTCCGGGGTATTAACTTTTTAAAGCGTTTTATTATACCATTGCATAAAGTTTTAAAGTTATTGTTTATTAATATAAGCGTTAAATATTTCTTTACTGGAACGGTATAAATCTTCCAAGCTTTTAGGGATGAATTACTTTTTATCCGGTCTACCGCCGCAGGTGTTGTCGTGGGTGTTGTGAAAGTTGTTGCTTTAGTTATTATTATTTTTTTGACGTTAGCTTTGCTTTTTTTTTTTCCTTTTATTGTTTTTTTTTTTTTTTTTTGTAGCTTAAGGTAATCCTTTATTAAATGTCCGTATTTGTTACAGTTAAAACAAAATGGCTTTTCGTTTTTATTTTATATAAGCTTGTTATTTCGGAAATTGTTATTATTTTTTTTGCCTTTATTGCTTTAAGCGTTATAAAACCGTCCGTTAATTTTTTTTTGTTAATACGGTTATAAAATTTGCTGTTAAAATCGTCGATCAATTGCTGGAAAAAGTAATCCGTTTATTTAAGTACTAATTATATCGTTTTATATTAGTTGTTAACGCAGTTTTTTATAATAATAAAAAATATCGTAATATATTCCTTAATTTTAAGCTTTATATTATAACCGTTTATTTTTCGAAATAGTTTTTAAAACTTGATAATAAATTATATAAGGTTTTTTTTATCGTATATAATTTTGCTAAACTTTTTTTATAATAACCTTTATCGGGCCTTATTTATTACTATATAAGTTTTACGTAAAGTTCTTAATATTTTTATTTCTTTTTTATTATTTATAATTAACTTAAAAAATACCTTTTTGTAAGTTTTAATAATAGTTTTCGCCAGACGTAACTTATTAATTTATTTTAATTTTATATTGTTTTTATAATTTATTCTTTTTAATGTAAGATTAAAGGCGTTATTTTAAAAATTTTAATTAGCCCAATTTAATAGGTAATTCTTTTTATTTAAAAAAAATCGAAACGTTTTTAACAAAGTTTCGAATCGTTATTAAACTTTTTAAAATTCTTTTTTCGTTTTTTTAAACGGATATTTAATTCGTTAAAACTATCCGAATTATTAAAATTAAAGCCGGAAAAACTGTTAAAGGAATTATAATATTTTTTCCGTTATTTCGGTAAATTTTTAAATAATTTTAAAAAAAGAATAAAGATAATAAGTTATTTAAATTTTTAACGTTTCCGTATATTAATTTTTTTTCTTTAAACGGTAACTTTAAATTTTTTTTTCGAGGAGTTGGGCTTTTTTGTAAATTATTTTCTAGGTTTCTTTTCGCCTTTTTTTAAGGGGTTAATCTTTTTTACGTCGCTTTTTTCGGTTATTGCAATAAACGCTATAACAGGCGTTGTAATAAGTGCTGCAACGGGTATTATAACGGGGATTTCTTTCAAGTTACTTGCTTAAATTATAAACTAAACATTTTTTAACGCTTTTATTTATATATTTACACTTCGTAAACTTTTCGAACTTCGCAACGTTTTATTTCCGAATATATTTAAAATCTTTATTATTATATCGTTTAATTATAACATTATTTCGTTGATTTTTTTGGTTTTAAAGCTTTATATTTTTAACCTTATCCTCGATTTATTAATATTTATTTTTCCGTATTTTAACGTCTTATTTAATCTTATTTATGTTGGTACTTAAAAACATATAAAGCTTATTTAAATCTATTTCGATATATTATTTCTGGATTAAGGGTTTAAATTTCTTTAAGTTTACCTTTAACCTTTATTACTAAGGCGACGGGTTATTTTTTATTAAAAATGCTTTTTATTTTTCCGTTTATTCTTTTTTATTATAAAATTCTTTATTTTAAGAAACTTTTTGATAGGAAAAAGGTTCGTAATAAGGAAAAAAAAAAGGATTATCGTTATTTATATGTTTCCGTCCTTTAAAAATAAAGCCGTTATCGGATAAATTATTAATTTGTTTAGCAGGGAATTTTTTAAAAGTTTTACGTTTTTCTGTTATCGTTAATTATTATTTAATTCTTTTCTAAATCGTTAACCGAATAACTTTTTTTTAAATTTCGTACTCCTTTTTATTAATTTAGCTTTTAAACTGTAATTAACCACTTTATATAACGTATTACGGTGCCCAATTAACCAGAAGATGCTACCATATCAGCAGTCACAATGATCGAATGCAGAAATCTGGCGTAATTGCTTTATATTGGTTCTTTAAGTTCTGGGAAAGAATTAATTTAATCCGTAAACAATCGCCCTTTACATACACGATTGGGTAACAAAGGATCATCAGTGGACAAAGGCTGTCCCAAGCAGCATTCTACTGCTTAGCCTGAACAAAGCCCACCAGCCGGTAGCACCTGAAAGCACCAATTGCCGACAAAACTTTATGAAACCTTAAAACGCTTATAACGGATATATTAATTTTTAAAACAACATTAACCGTATAAAAAGTAATATAATAATGCAATATTTATGTTATATAAAGATATAACAATATAAATATTACGAAAAGCTATGACTATTATTAATTACGAAATAATTATAAAGATTTATTATATTTAACTTTATTAATAAACTTCTTTTTATTGCAGGATTAATTTATAAAAATATTTTACGATAACATTTTCGTAATATTTAAAAAACTTCCGAAATTGTTTTATTTTTAACTTTATAACGAAAATACCGGTATAAAATAATCCGGAGATAAATTTTTTTTTAAACATGTTTTAAATATCCATGAAGTTTTATTAAAAATTATATTAAATAAAGGTACAATTTTCACCTTGAAATTTTGGCAAAAACGAATAACTTAGTTTAGATTAAATTATAAATTATTTAATGCATTTAAACCGTAAATAAACGAATAAGCGGAAAAGATTAATTAAGGTTAAAACCGTATTTATAATATAAAGTTAATTATAAATAACATAAGTAAATTAAAAGATTATTAAATACAAATTTAATTAATATTATTAATTATTACGAAAATGTCAAAATATATTAACAATTACCCATTTTGGTTTTATATTAAAAATTTATAAAAATTTACACGAAAATTTAATTAACGATAAAATAGTTTTTATATTAAAATAATTAAAATCTATATGACATCCTATATAAGTATACGGGCTTAATAAGCTCGCGAGCCGTTTCTTTACACCTCGTAATAATATATTTAAATAATTTAATAATATTATCTCGTATTAATTTAGATTAATCGAATTTTCCTTTTGTTAAAGGTATTTACAAATTTTATATAAATATGCATATTATATTTAAGCTTGCCGTAAATGTTATATTTTCGTTTTTTGTTTTTTACTTTTTTACAACAACCTTTTTCCGTTATTACTATGTATAGTTTTTAATTATGTCCTTTTTTGAGTTAAAAAAGTTGGTTTCTTTATATAATAACTATTTCTTTTTTTTAAAAAAAACGTTTATTTTTAATTTTATAAAGTTTATTTATAATATAAATCGTTTCGTATAATTTACAGTTTTTCTTCCGAAAAAAGCGGTTTTATATAATAATAATATAAACTTTTATTATAAAATTAACCTATTTAAATAATTTTATTAAAATATTATTTCAATACTTTTGGAATCTTCTCTATAAATATAATTTTTATATTATTATATTAAGGATATTTTTTAAAGCTTTTGTAAAAAGTAAAATAAAGCCGGCGGAAATTCAGGGAAAAACGGTTAATACAAATATATTTAATGGAAATTTTAATTTATTGAAAAGGTTATTAAATTCGAATAGGATAAAACCAGCTTTTAGAAATTTACATTCAATATTAGAGGATATTATAATGTTTTAAAACGCGTTATAAAAGCGTGTAAGAAAATGCTTTTTGGTAATAGAAATATAATATCGTCGTATTAAGTTTTCAATATACTATATTAAAATACGTTTTAAAATAAAAAGAATAAGATATATTAAAAGGTTAAAACTGAGACAATAAATGCGCCGATATATAAACCGTAGTAATATCGTAATTTATACTATAGCTTTTAAATTTTATCGATTAATAACTTTTGTAACCGTCGAAAATAAAAAAAAACGTTTTAAACTTTTCGTACGCATTTAAATATATTTATTAAGATGTTAAATTTATTCAAAATTCTATTTATTTTTTATTTAATTACTATTATTTAATATAATATTTTTGTTAGGTTTATTTAAGCGTTTCACATTTTTTAATATTAAGAATTTATATACCTATTATTAAAAACGTTTTATTAAAAAATTAATTTCGTTAAAGTTATAAATACTTTTTTCTGCGATATCCAACTTTATAATTATAACTTAAATAATATTAAATTATTTCCGAAACATTTTTTAAATATTTATATAAATCCGTTAATAATCAAATTTTCGATATAAACGCGTTTAAAACTTTTTTTATGATTTATTAGAATTCGTTATTTAGTTAATTTTAACGTATTTTATAATACGTTAAATTAAGAATATATTATTTATATCTTCAACGTATTAAAGTTAGATAAGAAACCTTTATATATTTAAGTTAAAACCCCTTTTAATAATTCATTCTTTTACGGTTAACATTAATTTTTACATTAAGAAATAATATCGGCTTAAACGTATCGACCGTAGTATCGAGCTTTAAAAATAAATTAGGGGATATTATATATATAGTATAATCTTTTAGCTTAACTTTTAGCTTTGTTTTTTAACTTTAATAGTTAACTTTATTGTTAATCTTTTATAGGACGTTTTATATTGTTAATGTTAAAAAATTAACAATTAAAATTGAGTAACGTGCGACATTAATAAACGGTCCAAGACAGTAAACGGACCAATTTTGCAAATATTCCAATAATTTATTTTTAGTTATTTAATTTTAATACCAATAATTAAAAACGATTTATTAACCACAAAAAAATTTAATAATTGAGGTTAAAAAAAGAAAGCTGAAATTTAATTATACGAAATATGGTTTTATATATGAAATTACTTAAATAACTTTAAAGGCCCGATATTATCTTCCCTATATAGCAATTAACGGTAACCGAAAAAGAAATTAATTATCGATTATATTTTTTTAACCTAAATACGTAAATAATTTGGTACGATTTTAATATATTAAAAATATAACGAATTTATTCCTTACTTAACGTGTTATAAAACGCGTTAAAGTTAATTCGGTAACGAAATTTATTAAATAGTAAAAAGAATTTCAAACACGTTTAAACCGATAAGTCGATTATTAACGGATTTTATCCTAAAATATAACAATATTTCGTGGACAATTTGAATATATTTAGGTTATTATCGTAAAATACGGCATCGAAAAGAAAGACATTTATAATTCTAACAAAATTAGATTTTTGATAAGGTTTTTAATAGAAATAAATATAATAATTATTAATATCGAAAAACGTTAAAGAATTTAAAGAAACGTATTGAAAAAATAAAAAATAAATTATAATTATTCATATTATGAATTTTTAAAGTTAAGTTATATTGTTATTTATTATTAAAACGGGAAAAGAATTACGTTAAACTTTAATATTATAATAATTTATCATTAATAATTGATTAAAGAGTTATATTAAATAATAATAATTGAATATTGGATAAATTGAATTTGAGATGAATTTAATGTTTCAATAAATATATTCGAACGTATACGAAAATTTTAAACCGTTTTTTTATTTTCGACGATTACGAAAGTTATTATTTTATAAAATTCGAAAAATATTACGTAAATTCCGACATTATTATGCTTTATATACTCGCGTATTTTTCGTATTAATTTTTAATCTTTTAACGTATTTAATTTCTTAATTTTAAAATAGGTTTATTCGTTATATATCGAAAAATTTAATACGATATTACTATATTTATATTCTTAAAAAAAGTTTTCGCTGATTTTTACGACGCGTTTAAAGTTATCATAACGTTCGGTAATATTAAATCTAGATCTGCAAAAATTATCTTTATTTTATTCGATTTTAATAACGTTTTATGCGAAAAAGATTTTTTTTAATTACATTTACGTTAATTATTTTCCCGTTAACTTCCGCCGGTTTAATTCGTTTCTTGCTCGTAAAAACCTTCAAAAAATATCTAACGTCCCACACAAGCTTGCGAGCTAAACAAGCTCGCGAGCCGTTTTTTGGTACCTCGTAACAACAAATTCAAATAACTTAATAACAATATATCGCATTAATTTAAATTAATCGGATTCTTTTTCGCTAAACGTATCTATAACTTTTATACAAGTACGCGCGTTATATCCAGGCTTTCCGTAAACGCCATATTTTCGTTCCTTAATTTTAACCCTTTTACGATAACCCTTTTTAATTACTATTAATTATATTTTTTTACCATTTTTTGGGCCAAAAAAGCTTCTCCTTTTTATATAATAAATGTTCTTCTTTTTTGAAAACGTTGGTTTAAGATATAATTCGTTTTACGTAATTAAATAACTTTTTCCCAAAAAAAAACATTTTCGTACAAAAGTAATAAGTTATTTTTGGTTAAAAAATTAACCGATTTAACCATTTTTTTATTTTAACGAATTATTTTGTTAATTTCCCATCTTTTTTTGCAAATAACGTTTTTATTTCGTTACTTCTTTAATATTCCTAAAGGTTTTTGCGGGCGGAAAACGAATAGAACTGGTAAAGGTTAACGGGGAAACGATCGGCGTAGGTATAATTAAAAAAACTTTTAATTCGGAAAAAACGGTATTAAAATCGAATAAAATAAGCCCAGCTTTTGCGAATTTAGATTTAATGTTATCGGACGTTATGGCAACTTAGAACGCGTTATAAAAGCCGGCAAAGAAATCTTTTTTGGTAATGTAAGTATGATGGCGTCGTATTAATTCCTCGATATACCGCAAATAAACGCGTTTTAAAATAAAAAAATAAGATATATTAAAAGGTTAAAACCGATATAAAAAATGCGCAGATATATAAAACGTAATAATGTTTTTATTGGCGCAGTATTTTTTAAATTTTATCGAATAATAACTTTCGTAACTATCGAAAATAAAAAAACGTTTTAAATTTTTCGTACGCGTTTAAATATGTTTATTAAAATATTAAATTTATTCGAAACCTAATTTATTTGTTATTTAACCGTTATTATTTAATGCAATTTTTTAATCGGTTACTGATAATAGGTTATTACGATATTAAAATTTAAAAGCATTTTTCCCTGTTATAATAACAAATAACGGTATAATTTAACCTTACAAATTAATAATTTAAATAATTATAATTTATTCTTTATTCCTTTATTATGTTTCTTTAAATTCTTTACGTTTTTCGGCATTAATAATTATTATACCCGTTATTATAAAAAGTCTTATTAAAAATTTAATTTCGTCAAAGTTGTAGATATCCTTTTTTACGATACCATATTTCGCAATTATAACCCGAATAAGTTCAAACTATTTACGAAACGTTTTTGGATTTTCGCATAAAATCCGTTAATAATCGATTTTCCGATTTAGATACGTTTAGAACTTTTTTTGCCGTTTAATAAAGTTCGACGCCCAGTTAATTTTAACACGTTTTGTAACGTACTAGGTTAGTAATATATTAGTTATATTTTTAACGTATTAAAGTCGGCTAAGAAACGTTTACGTATTTAGATTAAAAACCTTTTCGATAATAAATTTTTCTTCGGTCGGCGTTAATTTTCGCAATTGGGAGATAATATCGGTTCGGACGTATCGACCGTGATTTCGGGCTTTTAAAGTAAATTTGGGGATATTATATATAAAATGTAACTTTTTAAAGTTTAACTTTTAATTTTATCTTTTAACCTAGATGGCTAAGTTTATTTTAGATTTTTTGTAAAACGTTCCATATTGTTGGTATTAAGAAATTAACAATTAAAATTAAGTAGTTAAGATATTAACAAAAACGGCTCGCGAGTTTGTTTGGCTCGCGAGCTTGTGTGGGACGTTATAAAATATTAGAATAAGAATGTTATTTATAAAAAACTTAAAACGTTATTCAGGTAATTTTCGTTAAAAAAATACTAAGTCGGTTGATTTTTTAATAAAAATTAATTTATTATTTTCGTACGAAAAGTTTTTTTCGGAAAAAAAATACTTAATTCCGCTTAACGAAGAATTTTTAAAGCAAACGTCGAAAAATTAAAAATAAACCTTTTTAATTAAAAAAAAAGGGAATATTTATTATAAAAAAGGCACAAACCTTTTTAACCGAAAGAAAAGCGTAATAAAAAAATGCAGTTAATAACGGTTAAAAATAATCGTCGTAAAAGAAAATTAAAACTAAGGAACGAAAATATAACGTTTACGGTAAACCCAGATATAATATGCGTACTTATAAAAAAGCTGTAAATAAGTTTAGCGAAAAAGAATCCGATTAATTTAAATTGATTTAATATATTATAGTTTTATTTTTTAGATTTGTTATTACGAAATGCTAAAAAACGATTCGCTTATTAGTTTGGACCGTTTAATAGTGTAATACGTTATATATATTAAAGTTTAAATTAATGGATAATTAAAAAGATTAATAAAATAATATACTGTACCGTTTTTATAAACACGAAAATATTTTCGAAAATTATAATAAGTTTTAAATTTTTTCTTTTTTAATTGTAACAAAAGTAAAAGATTTCCTAGAAAAAATAGAACTTTAATAATTTACCGGCCTTAATAAAATAAAAACACTAATACGTTTCTTAAAACGTAAGTTTTTAATACCACTCGATATATTAAAAAGGTGCAATAAAAGTAATCAAATATTTATTACTAAAATAAAAAAAAGAGTTTTTAAAGATAAGGATTTTAAAAAGAAAACCCGTATTACAACTTTATAAATTTATCTCTTTTTTTTAAAAGAAATAACGGTTAAATATTAAAAACGCAGGTTTCGAATACGATTTAAGTTTACGTAATTAATTTATAAGGTATAAAAAGTTTAACCTCTTTAACTGTTAAAACTAAAAACTTAATTTTAAAAAGGTTTAACGGTGTTTACCGTATATATTATTTAAATTAAAGAAATAAAATAAAAAAATTTTAAGTTTAAATATTTAAATTTATTTTAATATTTATATATACATCAACATTTTATAATTAAATTAATTTTATTATTTAAGTTATTATTAGTTATTTCTTGTTATTAAACGTAATTAACAATTATTTTATTACTTAAATTTATATAATACGACTGTTAATGTAAATCGTACAGCTAGGTTTAATAGTTAATTAACTAGCTTAACCGTTATACTGAACTTAACAAGGTTAAGAAAATTAAGCTGTTAAGGTAAAATATACATTTCACTTTAACGCTTAGGTATATGTTACAATTAAATAAAACCAATTAACTCTTTTACAAAAGATCCTAAGATATTCAACATAAGCAAAAGAAATTTCTATAAAAAAGTAATATAAAGGCAACGTATGGGCTGGTATGTGTATGAATTGTTGAGGCTGTGGATCTAATCTATCAGAGTTAAAGAGATCGCTTAAGTAGGAATTGGATCAGTCGATCCAATCCCTCCCAAAAACCATGAGCCATCCTATTTCGGCTATATTTTATTTTTCCCTAGTCACCTTGACAGCTGTCAGCTTCCTAATAGCTTGTAAGTGTCCCACCTGTATAGCTTCAATTCCTGCATAAACCTAATATACTCGATTTTGTATGTGTTTTATAACGTTTTCAATTAACATTAGTATTACAATAACGTATCTGCTATACTTTAACATTACATAAAATTAACGCCGTTACGGGCTACGAGTTGATAGCTATAGGGAAGGGCGAAACGATTTAAAGTTGCTATTAATTCCTCCAGGGTGTCGCATGCCGCGCCACCATCAGGACCATCTTTCGGGGGCAGGGGAAGGTGTACCATAGTGTACTAGTTAACAGGAAGGCGTGCCCTGAAAAGGGAGCGCGTGGGCGAGGGGGTATGGAGGTGTTGCTGCTGCTGTTGTTGTTACGGTGCGCCAGGTTGCAGGTAGGTGCAAAGAGAAACGGGGTGTGTGGATGATGATAATTGATTGAGAATCGCACCTAAAAGGCTAGCTTTTTGCATGTGGGTGGCATGGTTGGTCTCCTACAGATTGCCAAAAAGTGGGCAGCTGTCAGAAATCATAGGAAAAATAAAATATAGCCGAAATAGGATGGCTCAAAACCATTCCCTAAGGCATCGAGGTGACACCTACTACTAGTCCCCTGATGGTGACGTAGCAAAAAGAAAAAGAAATACTCCCGTAGATCCAGAGAAAAAAAAAATCCCTTAATCATCATCAATCAACAAGTCAAACGGCTGATCTTCCACTACCTCCTCCACCATCTCACTCATCTGCCCCGCCATATCCGCCAACAACGGGTGCCGGAAAATCCCATTCACCGTCAAGCATATATTATGCCTCTCTCTCGCCATCGCAACGAGCCGAATAGCCCGAATACTCTCCCCCCCGAGAACGAAAAAGTCGTCTTGTCTCTTGATCAGATCCGCCTTCTCGATTCGGAGGACCTCAGCCCAGAGGTCGCGCAGGATGATTTCGGATGCGGACTCCAATCTATCATTGTCTTGAATGTCTTCGCCTGACGCGCTCGTACCATTTTTTCGCAGAGACGAAGTTCGATGGATAACAATGGATGGGGAATTCTCGGGATCTTGAACGAGCTTGCGGAGTACTTTCCGATCTATTTTCCCTGCTGTCGTGGTCGGAAATCGGGAGACAGTGATGAAGTGACTTGGGATCATGTACGTAGGAACACGAGCCGCCATACGCGAAGACAATTCCCTTGCGAAAGACGCAATATCGACCGGTGTGCTTGAAGAGCCCCCGAATCTCAGCAAGGCCACAATGTTGGGCGCTTCGCCGCCTTCGTCGCCCGGTGTTGATGGTGCGAGTTTGTCAACAACCACTTCAATCTGGGACGTCATGGCAGATGCCGAAGAAAGAAGCGCGTTTTCGATCTCACCCGTCTCAATCCTCATCCCGTGCAGCTTGATCTGCGTGTCTATTCGACCGACAATCCGAATGCGGCCGTCAACCCCACAAGAAGCCAGATCCCCAGTTCTATACGCCCGAGTCTCCGCCCCGAGGAGAGATCTTGACCATTGCGGATACACGAAGGCTTCCTTGGTCTTGGCTGGATCGCCTAGGTATTCTCGCGCGAGTGCCAATCCGATGATGACGAGTTCTCCAGGACATGTCAATGGCATCAGCCGGTTGTAGTCTTTGGGATCAACGATCCAGGAAGACACTCCGACGGCACGTCCGATATCTTGAGGCTCAGTGGCTGGAGTGATTTTCGTATTGACGCAGGTGAAGACACAGCATTCGGTTGGTCCATATCCGTTCATCAATTCCAAGACGTCCTTGTTGCCAGGCTCGTGAACTGCAGTCCACTTTTGAATATTTCCGAGAGTCAAGGCCTCGCCGCCCAACACCAACGTTCTCAGCGTCCTCACCCTCTCCTTACGGATCAAGCCGCTGACTGTAGGTGTCAAGAAAGCCCAGTTGACACGTGCATCCGTCATGTATTGCTCGAGACTGTCGACCCTCTGAGACTCCGAAGGCATGCAGATACAACCTCCAAAAGCAAGTGTCGTCCATATTTCCATGATAGAGGCATCGAAGGTGAATGCCGCGAACTGTAGCGCGCAAGTCGATGGGTTGAATTTACAGGCTGTGCCATGGGCAAGGATACTCGTGCAGGCGGAACGGTGTTCCATGACGACGCCTTTGGGAACTCCTGTGCTGCCAGACGTGAAGAGGACATAGGCAGCTGAGCTTGGTGATGCCATGTTCGTCACGCAAGATGATTGGGGTAAATTCGCAACCACCGACTTTGTTATGGCAAGCAACTGAGCTCCTGGAGGTACAAGATGCCGTATGGATTCGTAGTGTTCTTCGGACACTAGAAACAGATCGCTGTGGCCTTGAGCAGCTATTTGATCGAGCATGAGCCTCTTGTAGGAATCGGGTGCTGACGGGTCGATTGGCGCGTATGCGCTACCGGCTTTCATGATGGCAAGCATGGCAACAATGGCCCAAACGGATTTCTCGAAACATGTAGCCACTATGCTTTCGGGTTTCAACCCAAACGTATCTCGCAGACATGCGCTAAGGATGGACGACGTGGTATCCAAGTCCGCGTATGTCATTTTCCCATCCGAAGCAGAGATTGCTGGTGCCTCTGGGTTCAGTACCCGTTGATCGCCCATCAAAGAGACGATATCACGCTCAGCAGGAGCTTTGCATGTCTCATCGTGGAAGAGTTTCATGAGCCCCAAGCTGGTTTGATCATTGAGATCTACAGCATCAATGCTTGTAGATGGATCGCTGGAGATCAATGCCTGCAAGGTCATGTGAAGCTGATGAACAATGAGATCGACTTGTGGACCACTTAAGAGGTGCTCGTCATAATGAACCCATATTTCCCCACCATCACTCTGGTTGTGGAAGCAGAGCTCAATGACGAGAGGATAAGGATGCAGCAGAGCTGATGTCTCGGCGGGAATTTCTTGAAGGATCTTGCTTCTCGAATCCGCCCATTGATGCAATCGCTGTGCAGGCTGGACTACGAGGAGACTACCGAAGTTGCAGACTTCGCGAGTCTCGGGACTTATGCGCATGATGTTCTGCAGACCGTGATGCTGGAATCTGTTCATTTCTGTCGCTTGACTCTGGGCTAATTCGAGAACATCCGCGATGCTGGGAGAATGACCGTTGCTGGCCAAGAGTGGATATCGGACTGGGATCGTTGCGTTCGTCGGACCAGTCATCCCTTCAATGCCCTCAATAGGCGCATCGCGGCCGCTGAGAGCAACGCCGAATGAGACATCAGTGTCGTTTGAATATTTACCTAGTAATATGGCCCAGGCCAGACGCGCGACTGTTGCTTTGGTGTGATCCTGGACATTGGTGGAAGACTTGTTCCATTCCAGTCCAAAGGTCCTTTGGATGCAGGCAGTCGTCTGAGGCTGATGGCTATGGGGCACGGACGGCCAGCAGGTCTGTCTCGCTCCGCCCAGATAATGTTTCCAGTATTCACCCGCGGAAGTCGAGTCCTCTTTTGTGATGTACTCGATGAATCGAGTGTAGCTTGGTATCTCGGGAGGAACAAAAGACTCGGCGGCTGCGTATCTCTCTGCAAGTTCTGCATCGAGATTGGCCAAAGACCATGCGTCATACAGTGCATGATGAATGATCCTCACGAATTTCTTCGGGTATTTTGACCCTAAGGCTGTAGCAGGAGCGCGAACTGCGACAGAATGAAGTGGTTTGCCATTCAGGATACCAGACCCTCCAGATATGGCTGTCATATGCGCACCCACTGCATCACCACCGTCAAAAGAGATTTGGACGTCGTCGTGGAGAACCACCTGATAAGATTTACCATCATCACCACGAACGACCCTGGTCCGCAGGATGGGATGAGCTTTGCACAAACCGCGATATGCCGCGACGAAACGATCAGTGTCAATGCCCGTGTCGAGAGACCAGGCTTGTCGATAGAAATACGATCCCGGAATTATCTCGCTCACAGATAACAGTCCTTCTTGGAGAGCAGTACACGGATAGATGTCTTCGATCGTTTCCTGAGCCACCCCGCATTGTTTTGCCGCTGACGCTGCTAACCTCTCTGCTCCGATCGCGCCGAGTTGACGCCGCAACAAAGAGAAGGGGGTGGTTCTGGAAAGGTTTACTGTTGCATTCTCCTTAGAGATCAAAGTGATCTTGGAAGCAACTGAAGATAACTTCGGGTCTGCCATTGCCTCCACTGGATTGAGGTGCAAGCCTTTCTGGCGTAACATGGTGACCATCCGGATCATATCAACAGAATCACCGCCCAGTCTCAAGAAACTGTCGTCCTGTTTGATGATGTTGACATCAACTCCAAGCAGCTGCGACCAGATTTTCTGCAGTGTCTTTTCGTTGACAGTCATTGGGCGCGTCGTGTCCGGCGTCTGCGTCGTGGTAGAAACGGTGTAGTGCTTGAAGTCATCTTCGTCAAATTCTCCAAGGATGTCTTCCACGAGAACCTTTCGTTCCACCTTTCCAGAAGTATTCTCCGGAAAACAAGGGAGTGGAATGAAAATGGTCGGAATCATGTAAAGTGGTACTTTGCCTTCCAAATATGACACGATGGACTGAACTGTTCGTTTCCTCTGCTTCGTCATTCGAAGAGGCTCTGGTCTGATCTTGCCATCGAGTTCCGCCACGAAAAAGCAGGACAAAGCAGGTTTCTCCGTCTTTTGTTCTCGGTTGGGTATGTTGGTCATCACTACGATCGGAGCCGCCTTGTCGCCAGCAGCTGAACGTGCTAAGTGATATTCGATCTCACCCAGTTCCATTCGCATTCCTCGCAGGTTGACTTGGTTATCCTTCCTCGCAACATAACGGACGCTGCCGTCGGCCTTGAAGCGGGCAAGATCTCCTGTACGATAGATGCGTCTCATGGCGTGTTCCGGGAATAGTGATGCCCATTTCGGAGTTTGTTCTATGAAGCCGGACGTGCTGGTGGCTGGTGGGTTGTAATATCCTGCGGCGATGGTGTTTCCCGATATCACCAACTCTCCGACACACCCAACTGGGTTGAGCTTGTGATAGTCATGAGGGTCTACAATCCATGTTGCACCGCCAAGAGGGAGTCCTATATCCTGAGGATGAGTGTCTGGAGTGACGGTTGTATTCATCGTTGAGAACACACAACACTCCGTCGGACCGTATGCTTCCATCAACTGAAGACTCTCCGGTCGTGCGGCCCAAGTTTTGAAAAGCGACGGTGGCAACGGTTCGCCCCCAACAACAAGCACTCGAAGCAGAGGAACATCATCGGGATTGATGATGCGTAGTGTGACTGGTGTCAAGAAAGCCCAGTTCACTCGGCTCTCATTCATGAATTTCGAGACATTAGCAAGTCGCTCTTCGTCGTTAGGCAAGCAGATGCAACCCCCCGCGCTAAGCGTGGCAAAAATCTCTCCAACGCTCGCATCAAAGCCAAATGAAGAGAATTGAAGCACGCGGCTATCCTGTGACAACTTGACGATTGGTGAAAATGCGAGGATACTTGTGCAGATGGCACTGTGCGGGACCAGAACTCCCTTGGGTCTTCCGGTAGATCCCGATGTGAAGAGGATGTACGCAAGCGACTCTGCTGTGATCGGACTTTTCGTGTTGTACGAGTTCCCGCCATCTTCAGTGTAGGTTTGCTCGTGGATTTTGCCATCAAACAAGATGATGTTGGAATTGGCCGCTCTTGCTGAGAACCTCCTGGCTTGTTTTGGAGAGCAAACGATAGTGGAGGCCTTGAAGTCGTCCAGAATCATCTCAAGACGGCTGTCCGGGCTTGATGGATCAAGTGGTACGTATGCAGCTCCGATTTTCATGATGGCCAAGATTGATACAATAGCCCAAACACTCTTCTCATAGCATACGGCTACAGTGAATGGCGTTTGGGCGTCTTGGTGAAAATCTCCCATCCGTTCTGAGATGTGACGTGCTGCGTGACTGGAGTAACGATCGAGTTCTTCATATGAAAAAGTGATCCCCGTGGAGTGCAAAGCATCGCGTTCCGGATTTGTTTTTGCTCTGTCCAGGAAGAGATCAAGTAACGTTCTCTGAGATCTCTCCTGAGGCTTTGCATTCCATTCCCTCAATGTCGAGAGATCCGTATCCGTGACGAGATCAATGTCGCCCGCTTTGAAGTGCTGCTTGCTTTGTGTCATCAGTGTTCGGATAGCCTGTTCGAAATGAGCCAGGAGGTGGACAATATTGGATCGCTCGATTGCTCGTTCATCGTAGTATGCCCGGACACCTGTCAACTCTGTCGTGTTGACCAGGCATTCCAAGACGAGAGGGTACTCTTGTTTTGCAATTTGACGTTCAGAAAAGCCACGAATTCCTGGCAGATTTTGCAACGCGGCGGAAACGACGTCCTCGTCGCTAGAGACAGTGTCCTCTGGAGTCTGTACAACCAAAAGAGTCCGGAACTTGCTATTTCCCGCCTTGGCAATCTTTGCCATGCCCAAATGTTGGTGACGTCGAACTTGTACAGCATCACGTTGGGCCTCATGAAGAAGCTCCGTCACTGACTTGTCACCGCCAACTTGGAATCTCAGAGGTACTGTTGTCAAGGTCGGTCCTTCGACCAGTCCTTCGTCGGAACCACCATGGGCTGTTTCCAAAATCACATCTCGCCCTGAAAGCGTATTTCCGAACATCACTTCCTCCGCTCCAGTATGGCGGGCGACGACGATGGCCCAGGCTGAATTGATAACATTAGCCGATGTGATTCCAAAATGGGTTTTGTTTTCAATTTTATCACCGGTGAAGTATCGAGAAATCTCGTTCGTATTCGTGCCAGTTAGCTGCTGCTCGAGATCGGGCGACCGTTGTGATGTGGACGGGAATATCCCCTGTGCTATCTTGTTGTCTCTGCTGCCCATGGGTGCGAGATACTGGGTCCAGAATGGAGATGCAGCTTTTTCATCACAACTTTGGAGATATTGGATGAAATCTCGAAATGGGATCATTCTCGAGGATTGCGATGGAGGTGTGGTGGGGCCAGAACTGAATTGAACATACTCTCGTCGAATGTCTTCAAGCAGGCGTGGAAGAAGAACCGCGTCGTATATTGAATGATGTAGAGAGATTTCGCATTCATTTTCGGGTCCCATCCTCAAGTCTGCCAGACGCCTGCCATAAAAGTCTGTCACTGAGCCCGGTGGATGAGATATCGGAGCAGCATCGCTTTTCACGACGACTTGATAGAATGTTGACTGGTACTGGATGATGCGGGTTCGCAGAATCGGCGTCCTCCTTCTAACGACTTCCCAAGCGGCTGAAAAGTTCATGGCGGCAGATGGCGACTCGAAAATTATCCTTCTTCGCAGAACATAGAGGCCCGCTGCCTGGTCGCCTTCTTCATGATTGGTCATGGAGGACGCAACGACCATGCCAACTTGCATTGCAGTGCAAGGATAGATGTCTTCAACGTCGTCCACGGTGATACCACATTGATCTGAGGCGTGACTCTTGATAGAATCAATGTCATCGTTGAGCATGCTTAAGGCGGAAATTTTCTTTCGTTCCTCTTGTGTCCGAGCTGCCTCAGCCCCTTGATCTCGTGTCAGAGTAGCTCTCGAGTCTCGCACGAATTCCGCCATCTCAGACAGGACTGGATGCAAAAAAATGTCCGCAACGCTGACATGAAGCCCAGCTCTGCGAGCTGCATGAACCAAAGCAATAGCTTTCAGCGAATCGCCACCAAGGCGCAAGAAACTATCACGAATTCCAATTCTGCCGGCAGGTAGTCCAAGAATCGGACACCAGATCTCCTGAAGTTGTTTCTCCAGGTCATTCTGAGGCTGCTCCTTCAGACGATCCTTTTCGGGCATGAAATCTCCACGACCTGAGTCATTTATGACTTGCAACACTTTTTTCTTCAATCTGTTGCGGTCGACTTTGCCAGTTGTGGTGACGGGGATGAATCTGAGCGGCACGAACAGAGATGGGATCATGTATCGAGGTAGGAGGGTTTGAAGCTTAGTTTCCATATCATTTATCACTTGAGTATTCGCTGGCGATGGACGGCGCAAGAGGCCGAGCTTTCCGTGTTCCTGGCTTTCTCTGTCTTCGCCTTGTTCAGATCCTGGAAGTGTGAAGAAGGCGACGAGCAAATTTTCGGCATCTCCTCCGTTGGGATCTGGGTTGCTTATTTCAATCTTCTCAACAATGCTGGAGCACCGGTCACCCAGAATCTCGTCCATGCAATTTGTGATTTCCGACAGTTCGATTCTTTGGCCATGGAATTTGACTTGATCGTCCTTCCTCCCGACAAAGGCAATGTTCCCTGTAAAGTCGTACCGAACGAGATCTCCAGTCTTGTAGAAGCGCTCTCGCTGTGAAGCCTTCCTATCTCCAGGGCGAACCAAGCTCTCCCATGTGTCTGGGATCTCCCCAAAAACCATGGCAGTTTTGAGCGCATCAAGATACCCTCGTCCGACAGTCGGTCCACTCACCACCAATTCCCCGACGCAGCCTATTGGCAAAAGTCTCGAGTGTTCGCGCGGGTCAACAATCCAGGTACTTGCACAAATCGGCATTCCGATCTTCGCTGGGTCAGTGTCCACGATAATATTGACATCCAACGTAACAGTGATAGAAGCCTCTGTGGGTCCATATCCATATACCAAGGAGGTACCATTTTCTATCCATGCCTGAAACAGTTTGGTGCTGGCTGCTTCGCCACCGATGACCATCGACTTCACTCCCGGTACCGCATGCGGATCAAGGAAACCCGCGACCGTTGGAGTAAGCCAGAGCCAATTCACAGACTTCTCGTTGATGAACTCAGCCAGGGAATTCATTCGTTGCTGTTCAGAGGGGACACAAAGCGTTGCACCGACAAGAAGAGCAGTGAAAATCTCGCCGATCGATGTATCGAAAGTATAAGCTGCAAACTGAAGGACACGAGAATTTGATTCAACTCTCATGCTGTCGGCATGGCCGAGGAGAGAAGTGCAGACTGAAGCGTGTTCTAGTACCACTCCTTTAGGACGGCCAGTGCTCCCCGACGTAAATAATACGTAACAGATGTCCCGAGGGGCAACAGCCTGTGAAGGGGGCGACGAAGATAGTCCCACATTCTCTTCCATCATCTCCACGGAATCCTTCATCTCCCTCAGCGATTCGCGATTCAGGGCTAGCACGGCACCGGTCATGAGACCTTTCAACTGCTCTACCCGAGGAGCTGAGCACAGAGCAATCTCTGCCTCTGTCGAGCTTATGATATCCTCCAATCTGGATCTTGGATGACTAAGATCAAGCGGGACAAATCCGCATCCCGCTTTCCAGATAGACAGCATGGCCAAGACGGTCCATCCTGACTTCTCGAAGGAGATGGCAACGAGAACTCCGGGTCCGACTTCGTGATCCTGAATGAGCTTTTTGGCAACTATATCGCTCGCATGGTTGAGTTCCTCGTAGGTGAAATGTACGTCCCATGCGTCGATGGCAGTTTTCGTCCCACATTGTTCTGCTCTTTCACTGAAGACTTCATGGATGAGTCGATTCGCTGACGGTTTTGCTTCTTGGTTCCAGTCTTTGATCCACGCTTCGTCCATCTTGGAGAAGAATTCAATATCGCCCAAAAATCTTTGCTCCGACCAGGATGCTTGGGACAACGCTTCCTTCGAAAGCGACTCCACAGCTTTGCCAAGGTGCGCAAGCAGGAACTCCACCTCCTCCAGGCCTAGAAATTTGGAGCTGAAGATAGCATGTATCCTCAACCCAGCATCCTCGAGCACACACTCCAGAACCAATGGGATTGAGTGCCTGATATCAGTGTCTGCGCTGACAGCTTCCACGCCGTCCCAAGCAAGGCCTGTCTGGCTCCGATTATCCTGCACGACCAAAATATTTCCAAAGTCACAAGCCCATCCGGCGCTCTCACCCAGAGCTCTAATTTTCGACAGACCAGTGTGCTCATGTCTCATCATCGCATTCGCTTCTTTCTGCACCCTTCCCAAAAATTCCTTTATTTGCATGCTTGGAGAGACAGTGACACGAACAGGGACAGTGGTAATCGTTGGGCCGACGACATTGCTCGCTCTAGGAGCAGATCGTCCGGACAGCGTGGCACCAAAAACTATGTCATCCACGCCGAGGTAGAGGGATTGTACCCATGCCCAGGCTGCGCGGATGAGAGATGCCTCAGTTACGCCTGGTATAGTGTGAATATCGAAGTCGAAATATCGGGAGATGATACTGTCTGTCTGAGGAATGGAATTGATAGCTTTTGGAACGGTGGGGAAGGTCGGCCAGGGTTCCGAAGTCGAGAGGTATGTTTGCCAAAAAGACCTGCTATGTGATGGAAGATCGGATTGGTAGGTTGATCTGACGAAGTGGGCGAAGCTGACTCGAGGTCGTTCTTGTAGGGCTGGAGATTGTTGCATCGTGAGCATTTGATAGTTATGCCTGACCTGTGCCCAGACCATAGAGAGGACCCATGCATCATAAACAGCATGATGGATGGTCCACTTGAAGTACCTTTCCCCGGTGGTTTGGTCATTCAGGGTTTCGAAGAACGAGAGTCTCCTACCCCCTTGACTCCCTTGACTCTCATCATGATCCAGTCTCCGGACACTCTCCTTGTTCTCCGCCGATAGATCCAACTCTCTTACCTCCCTCTCCTCTATCACTTGCCGCATTCCACCCATCCGACTGTGCGCAACGACAACCTGCCAAAATCTTTCGTCATCCTCCGCAATTCTCGTCCGAAGAATCTCATTTTTCTCAATCGCCAACTCCCACGCGTCTCGGAAAGCGTTTATATCTATTTCGCAGCCCAGACGCCATACTCGAGCGACAACATAGGTTCCAGGCTGTCTGATGGAGATCGCCAAGAGCCCTTCTTGTAATGGTGTACAAGGGTAGACATCCTCAACATCAATGAGATCAAGCCCCAAGGTGGCGCATATCCGCTGCTTTCTTGGGTCATTGGTGTTGTTCTCGTTCATGGACCCAAGCCTCCCAGATCTTCGAATGGGGCTCATTCCGTCAAGGATACCATCTTCCATATCATTCCATGGTCTGCTTTTGAGAGAATCCGTTCCCGTGGTGATCGAGCACAACGCAGCCATTTCTCGCAGGGTGGGAGATTCATAGATCCGTATGACATCGAGACTTTCCAATCCCGTTTTGTCAGCGAGCGCGCTGAGCTGGATGGCCTTGATGCTGTTTCCGCCGAGATGAAAGAAATCCGAATCACGTCCGATATCGTCCCTGCGAGAGAATCCCAAGACTTTGGTCCAGAGGACTTTGAGTTCATGCTCGATTGGACTCAAGGGGGTTTCATCCGCTATAATATGAGAGCCGTCGCCTCTCTCAGCAGAACTGGAGTCGATATGGGAAAATCCATGTAGTTCCTGGAAGAGTTGTAGAGCAGCGCGATTTAGCAGACTTCTGAGTTGATTTCGATCCTGTTTGCCTGAACGCGTCATTGGGATATGGGAGATGGGAACGTAGAGCGAAGGAGCCATGTAGTGCGGGAGTGCATCTTTGACCCGAGATTCGATCCGCCGAATCAGGGTGGGAATCTGTGAATTGCTTGAAGGGCTGATGATGCTAGCCTCGGAAGCGGAAAACTCGGAGCCATCATATTTTCCCCTGAACGATGGCGTATCTTTGAAGCTGAAAAAAGCGACCAGTTCTTGACCGTTATCCGCACTGCCGACCTTTCCATCTTCGTCTTGTAGGGACATCAATTCCACAACTGCGCCTTTGACACCATCCTCAAGCTTAACACACCCTTCGATTTCCCCGGCTTCCATTCTGAATCCCCTCAATTTGAGCTGGCGGTCTTTACGCCCGACATACATCAGATGCCCTTTTTCATTCAAGAAGAACAAATCCCCCGTTCTGAAAGCCTTTCTGTGCTTCGCTTTCGGTAGCCATGCCATACACTCTTCAGGTAAATCCACAAAGACTTCCTCAGTCTTCATTGGATCGTCGAAATATCCGTCCATAACACTCTCACCACAGACAACCAACTCTCCAACGCACCCTACCGGCACCAGTTTGCTGCTATTATCCTTTTCCACCAAGAACAACTTGTTTCCACCAACCGGCCTCCCTAGATCTCTTGGATCCGTTTCGAAGCCAACATCGTAGTTCCCTACACATGCGACACATGTCTCTGAAGGGCCAAGTTCGTTTCCAAGTCGGATATTCATCCTGGCCGGTTCGAGGCTTTTCCATCTCATAATAATTTCCCTAGTAAGCAATTCGCCACCAAGAATCAAGGTCTCCAAGGTTGGAACATCTGCCGGGTTGAGAAATTCAACAAAAGTAGGCGATAAAGAAGCCCAGTTGACGCGTGTCTCAGTCATGAATCGCAAAAGCTGAAAGGGATTGATGCGGTATGATTCGTGGGGGATGACGATACAGCCGCCAACGGAAAGAGTGCCGAAGATGTCAAAGACAGAAACGTCAAAGGCGAAAGAAGAGAACTGTAGGACTCTCGTTGTTGAAGTGTAGGATTGGAGGAGAGACAGGCGGGATTGAAAGTTCGTGGCGCAAGCCTTGTGGGATATTGCAATGCCTTTTGGGAGGCCTGTGGAGCCAGATGTGAATATCATGTAGGCTAGGTTAGAAGAACAGACGGAAGGGAGGTGTGAGGGGGGTATTTGAAGTCCTGATGACGATCGGAGATCTTGAAGAAGACCCTTTTCAACAGCCAGAACCTCGGCCGGCGGGCTCTGCCTCAATAAGCCTTCCCTCTCAAACCTGGCTTTTTGCTCATCATCACACAACACAAGATCCAGCATTTTGCCTTCCCTGCCACCCACATTTTCTAAAATTGCCTTGATTCTCTCGCTAGGCCATCCAGCGTCGATAGGGAGGTATGCACGTCCGGTTTTGAGAACTGCCAGCATGGCTACAATAGCGTAGGCGGATTTTGAGAAACATATTGGGGTGATTGAGGATGTGTGGTTGGCGCTAGCAGTTTCGTGAAGATGGTTGTGATAGATATGCTGGGCTAAATTCGTGGACTGGTTGTCCAGCTGTGCATAAGTAAGAGATAAATCCCAAGCGTCAACGGCCACCGAATCCGGATGAAGTCTTGCTCTTCTCTCGAACTCCTGATGGAGAAGAGTCGGATTTTCGTTGCCGGGTACATCGTCCTTAACGCAGGATTCAGAAACCAGCTCTCTGATAACCTCCAGATCCATCTCCGTGAGGAGATCAATCTCCTTGAGTTCCGCACCTCTTTTTTCCTCCCTGAAAACCTCTCGAATGGCTTTTGAGAGATGACAACAGATCCTCTTCACTTCCGTAGCCGAGAGGAGCCGATCGTCGTATTTGGCAACGAGAAGCCAATTACTGGAAGAAGATGGTGTGACTTCCATCACCAGGCCGTAGGTTTGTGTTAGGTCCAGATGAGTTTTGATGAACTCGAGTTTATCATTGCTCTGGTAAGATGGGTAGATTGTTGTGTTGGACACAGGAGCAGGGGTTGGATGGTCCTTGGGCTGGACGACCAACAAGTTCTGAAAAGAAGCAGCTCTCTTCGCGGATGGATTCAGATCTTGGATGAATTGTAGGCCAACTTGTTCGTGCTCTCTTGCATTGGCCGCTGCGATTTGGAGGTCTTCAAGACGCTGCGCCAAAGTCTTCCTCTCCTCGTCATCAAGCCTCACCCTCACCGGCACAGTCGCAAACGTCGGCCCCACGGCCCCCTTCGTCTCCTCATCATACCGCCCTGCAACCGTACTGCCAAAGACTACGTCCTTCGTCGCTGTATGTTTCGCAATCACAATCGCCCACGCAGCGCGGATCAGAGTGGAATTGGTGGCATCAGCGACAATGGTTCGCTTCGGCGCTGGAAACGGAAAAGGGGTTTCGATTCGTGTTTGTGGGTGGGATGGGGATCGTTTCGAGAGGGATGGGAAAATGGCGACGTCTTCGCAGCCGACCAACTCCTGGGTCCAGAATGCGGACGCGGCTGCATAGTCGACCTGTGCGATCTGCTTGTCGAGGAACGCTTCAGTAAAGGATGGACGTGTAGGCAGGCTCGTCTGGCGGTGGTACAGCCGAAGAACATCGTCTAGGACGAATAAATGCGAATTGTCGTAAAGGGCATGATGCATCGTCCAGATAAAATATACAGGTCCATCCCGCACTCTCAGAATCGTAAACACGCTCAGCTTCTGTCCAAATCCCATGTTGCGCGCCCTCAATTGCCGTATCACGATGGCCAATGCATCCCTTCCTTCCATCACTCGCTCTTCCCACTGTATCTCCTCTTCATCGAGAACGAGCAGGCGCATTCCCCCCGTTCCTGACCCCGCCACGCCTGGCTCTCCATCATCCCATACAATGCGCGATCGCAAGATCTCATTTTGCTGCACGACGGTGTTCCATGCGGATTTAAAACGGGGGAGATCGATTGACGGTGGGAGGGGGAAGACATGAGATCCAATCCAAGTGCCTGGCTGCGAAATGGAGGTTGCGAACAGACCTGTCTGCAGCGCGGAGAGGCGCGTGGTAGCTGCGCTTGTGAAGGTGGTGTGGGACGAACCCCTTGAAGGCGGGCTGTCGAAATCCAACAGCGAATCCGAACTGGAGCTCATGTTGGTGGCTTGCTTCGATATAATGGTAACTCTGCGCCAATGGCAGGGCAAGGCGATGAGACGATATACGAGTCGTCATCGAAGGCTTGTTTTTCTATGGTGGTCGTCGAGTCGCTCAAGTCATATGTCCAAATCAAAGAGACCTTGGAGGTAATTCTCGAATCGAAATTTCGAGGTCGAGGAACTGTAGCTTCATATGCACTAGGACGGAGTCTCAACACAGGGTCGTGATCCCTGAAACTGCACTTGGCCAAATTCTCAGTCCCCAGGGACCGGTGCGCTTGAGCGGCTTGTATGCTGGCAGGGGAAGCCCTGTTAGATGCATCGAATACCCCGGACGCGACGGTCCGTAGTGGAAGCCACAGCGCTGGGTGAGTCCCATGGGTAGACGGATCAACGGCCGGGACCACGCCGGTGTTACCGTTCCTGACATGCACCCTATTCATCGGATGATCGGATATACTCGCCCCACGCGCCAAGGTTTGAAACCGGACTGGCCTTGCGCTTGCTGCTGTCAAATCTGGGGAGTGTGCAAGCCTCAACATTGCGCGTCAGAAGTACCACGTTCCAAAAGGCCGTCTTTTACTTGCGCGCGAATAGCACCCTATCCAAACTAGGCCGCCCTAGTACTAATAAACGCCTCGATGAGACGCAGGATAAGGCTCTGATTGCCTATATCAGACGCAGCGATGATTTATGCTCCTCTGCCATGCCGCACATGATCAAGAACGCGGCGGAAGTCATGCCCTACGCGTCTGGCCACCTACCATTCCCGGAGTTTCTTGGCCGGGACTGGGTGTCGCGCTTCTTTAAACAAAACCCAGAGCTTCATGGGCAGAAGCAGAAGTCGGAGGATAAAGATCGGATAAACGCGCAGCAGGTAAAGGAGATATCTGGGTGGTTTCAGCGGCTGAGAAGCGTTATGTACGAGCTTGGCATTCAACCCCAGGATATCTGGAAATTTCGATAAAACAGGCTTCAGAATTGGTGTCGGCGGTGAGCAGGTCGTTACTACGTACGGTGCTAAAAATAAAGAGCCACAGTAGCTACAGAGACCAATCGCGACTTTCTCACGTCAGTAGAATGTATCAGCGTAGGTGGTGAGGTTATCCCACCTCTGCTCATCTTAAAGGCTAAACAGCACCTCCACCAGTGGTATAACTACACTGGGTTACCCGACGATTACTTGGTCGGCGTAACCGATTCAGGCTACAGCAATGATGAGCTGTCGCTTGCGTGGATTAAGCACTTGGACAAGTTCTCTAGGCGTACTCAAGTTGGCGCATGGCGGCTTCTTATATTTGATGGCTTTGGTACTCACCATACTAAGCAGTTTCTAGAGATCTGCGGGGCAAATCTCATCATCCCTTTCAGCTTGCCTCCTCACACCTCTCACAAGCTGCAATCACTTGATCGCACCGTTTTCCAACCATATAAACACTACCAACGCCGGGCAGTGGAGAAGGGCTGTTCGGCAAGGCTGCGAGGCCTTTAACAAAGTGGAATTCACCTACTTTGTACAGGAATCAGTCGCTCTGCATTCAAGCGTGGAATGATCCTCTCTGGCTTTGGAAAGACTGGTATATGGCCACATAACCCAGACATTGTACTCATGACGATTCCGAAGCCTCGACTAGTCACACCTCCTCTGGTAACACCTCTCCAACCAACAGTCTCTCCACAACGCCCTTCGACGCTTCCCCAACGATTTTGTTAGCTAAGGGGATTATAATATGTTACTATGAGCAAGGAGAGGTCAAGGAATCTCACTTCGATCTCTATATGAAGACGACAGTGTCACAGACGCACGAGCTTAAGTTCGCCAAGCGTGACCTTGAGGAGATCACACAAGCGTCGAAAACGACAACGGACTGATCGCCGCGTTGTACAAGCTGGTGGGACGCTCTACGCTAAAGATACGCGCTGGGCTGTTATCCCGCGTAACAACAAGGATCAAAAGGGTGGTGCGAAGGGTGGGGCAGCTACTCAGGCAGAGCCTTGAGCAGCGCTCCCAGTACTAACCCCCTTTGAAATTATTCAGTAGCAAATGCCAAAGACTAGCTAAAATAGATGTATTTTACATATTTAAGCCAAAAAAATTTAAAAAGTCTATGCGTTGTACGCCTTCCTATACGTTGAGGTGGTCTCTACCTGACCCTTTCTCGCTTTCCTGCTGAGCCCAGGAAGGCCAAGGTGACCATCACGTTGGCGCGTGGGGCGAGTAGAGTCATGTACAACTCCATCTTGCAACCATAATGATTGGAGAGCCAATAGTACGCGCTGTTCTGTGAAGATTTTATCCGGCCTCTCCACACTCGAGCTTCTCTGTTCGTTCCATGGAAGAATACTTTGTTTCCCCGGAATTGCCCCGCGGTATCACTCGGCTTCGCTGTTGCTCTCACTACGGAGCCACGGATACCTTTTTCCATCTCCGCACCTCGGTCCGGACATGGTCCAACTATCCGCGGACCGGTCAGAGGACAAACTTTGAGCTCTTCTCGACTGAGGCGGATGCGAAAACCTACCTAATGGACAACTATCTCCGGTCTTGTGATAATAGAAGTACAATAAATTAAACCGACCCGCGGTGCCTAAGCCCTGCATTTTCCTGGGATTGCGGACGTGAGTTCCGGGGATAAAATACTCTCTTCATCCCAGTACCGGTACCCGTTAAAGGAAAGAAATACGTGACTCGGGACGACAATCATCCAGGTTTACAGTAAGGGCCAGAGTATCGCCAGTACAGATCGGTAGCTAACCGTAGCAAACCAATGAGACCTCCGCGACTCCGCTTAGGGTGAGGGAATATCCCCCGTGCACTTTGACCAACGGACCCATGGGGTCCCCATGGGTAGCTTCAAATACCTAGCGCTACGGGACAGATGCTCTTGGTCTCAGGAGTGAAGTGGGGCGGGGCAGAAGTTTCTTCCGCGCCGCAACGGCCGGCCGCCATGCCCGCTAGCCGGGCAAGCCGTTAGACACTGCGTAACCTTGGATTGTGTGCATTGGTTGTTGTATTGGTCATGGAGTCCTTTGACCGCGTCGGTCAGGGCTTGTGCTAGTGGATGTGGCTGGTGTAGTCCCCACCCTGAGCCACAAGTACTCCCATTTCGAATCAGAGTGTCACCCCCCCCCACTTAGCTTCTGAATCACATATCTTGTTTTGTATGGGCCCCTTCATAATACAGGTCAACCTTCGACAGCAACACAACAACAACGCGTTAAAGCCTTTATTATGGAAGATTCTTATGATTTACGATACTTAAGGTAACTAAAGTTCTAATTACTTTTAATACAAATGCCAAATATAATAAACGTTTTACCGCCATAAAAAATATACTTATTAACTTATATTATCGAAACGGATTACTTTAACGTAAACCTTATTAAACCCTTTAATATTAAAATTTATATTATTTAATAATATTGCGTTTAATATAAAAAACCAGGCGAATTTTTATAAACGGAATAAATTATTATTATAAGGAAATTTTAAAATTTTTTTTTAAACGTTTAACGTAAATATTATATTATTACGCGTTATTCCGTTACGCGTTATTTTAATTAACTAATTATATAAAAACTATTAAAAAAATTTATTTATAAATCCGGTTTATATTTTTACGAAATCTAATAGCTTTTTGCGGAATATTACAATATATACGTAATTCATTTTATAATTTCGAAATATTTAAAAATTATTAATTAGAAAAATAAAAAGCTAAAAATTAAAATTACGTAATCGGATTCGGGCTAATAAACGTAATACTCTTACGTTATTATTAAATATTTTTCCGATATATTTATTTTCGGAAATAAATCGAGTATTAATAAATAAAATATTAATTATTATTACGATTAAATATTTAAAAGTTTTACTTCGTTCGTTCGAAAATTTTTAAGATAAAATCATTATTTTAATATATTACCGACAATTATTATAAACGAGTTATTAAATATTTTTATACATTAAAGGTTTGTTAACCGTAAACATTTTATTTTATAGTTAAAAAAAGGTATTGCTATTAATAAATCCGTTTTTTAACTTACGTTTTATATTAATAATAAATAACGTTAATTTTTATTATTCGAACGGAATATATACGATATGTGAAAAAGTTAAAATAAAGTTATAAATTTTTTTAATATTTACTTAATTTTAACTTTATTAAAACGTTTTCGGTAATTTAAAATTTTATATTTATCGTTACGTTAAATATATGTTTAATGATCTTTATTAATAATAAATAATTTAATTATATTTTGTAAAATGTTACGAAGGTGTTAAATAACGAAAATGAAAATTTAAAAGCCTTTTTAAAAAGGTACGTGTAAATTAAAATTTAATTAAATAATATATATAACGTCCCCCACATGCGAGCAAGACATATAAGCGAGCGAGACATTTTTTGGCATCTCGCAATAACAAATTTAAATAACTTAATAATAACATATCGCATTAATTAAAACTAATTAGATCTTTTTTCGCCAGACGTATTTATAGCCTTTTTATAAGTACGCGTATTATGTCCGGGCTTGCCGTAAACGTTATACTTTTGTTCCTTGGTCTTAACTTTTTTACGACGATTGCTTTTAGCCGTTATTAGCTGCATTTTTTTATTGCCCTTTTGTTTTTCGGCTTAAAAAGTTTGTCCCTTTTATATAATAAATATTTCTTTTTTTTAAAAACGTTTATTTTTAGTTTTATAACGTTTGTTTAAAATATGATTCGTTTTACGTAATTAAGTAACTTTTTCCCGAAAAAGAACATTTTCGTACAAAAATAATAAGTTATTTCTAATTAAAAGGTTAACCGATTTAATTATTTTTTATTTTAATAAGTTATCTTATTAAATTTAATTTTTTTTTTTTTACAAATAACGTCCTTATTTCGTTATTTTTTTGATATTTTTAAAGGTTTTTACGGGCAAGGAATAAATAAAACCGGCAAAGGTTAACGGGAAAACGGTCGGCGTAAATATAATTAAAGGAATTTTTAATTCGGAAAAAACGTTATTAAAATCGAATAAAATAAAACTAACTTTTGCAAATCCAAATTTAATATGGTCGGACGTTATAATAACTTGGAACGTATTATAAAAGCCGGCAAGGAAATTTTTTTTGGTAATATAAATATAATAACGTCGTATTAAATCTTCGATATATTATAAATAAATATATTTAAAAAAAAAAAAACAAAATACATTAAAAAATTAAAGGCGATACGAAAAATACGCGGGTATATAAAGCGTAATAATATTATTATTAGCGTAATATTTTTCGAATTTGATTAAATAATAACTTTCGGAACCGTTAAAAATAAGAAAACGTTTCGAACCTTTCGTATATATCCAAATATGCTTATTAAAATAATAGATTTATTTAAAATCTAATTTATTTATTATTTAATTATTATTATTTAATACGATTTTTTAATCGGTTATTAATAATAAATTATCGTAATATTAGAATCTAAAATAATTTTTCTCCGTTATAATAATAAATAATAGTACAGCTTAACCTTAAAAATTAATAGCCTAAATAATTATAATTTATTTTTTATTTCCTTATTACGTTTATTTAAATTTTCCACGTTTTTTAGCATTAATAATTATTATAGCCGTTACCATAAAAAGCTTTATTAAGAATTTAGTCTCGTCGAAGTTGTAAATATCCTTTTTTGCGATACCGTATTTTACGATAATAACCCAAATAAGTTCAAATTATTTGCAAAATATTTCCGGATTTTTGGATAAAACCCGTTAATAATTAATCTTTCGATTTAAATACGTTTAAAGTTTTTTTTACCGTTTAACAAAGCTCGACGCCTAATTAACCCTAACGCGTTCTATAACGTATTAAATAAGCAATAAATTCGCCATATCTTTAACGTATTAAAACCGGACAAAAAACGTTTACATATCTAAGTTAAGGATTCGGTTAATAATAGATTTTTCTTTAATCGGCGTTAATTTCCGTAAATTAAAAATAATATTAATTCGGGCGTATTTACCGTTAAAACGGTATGTTAAAGTAAAATACGAAATTTTATAAATAAAACTAAACTTTCTATAACTAAGTTTCGGGTCTCTTTTTTTAGCTTAAATAGCTAGGTTTATTTTCGCTTTTTTTATGAGGCGTTCCACAACGTTAATATTAAAAAATAGACGATTGAAAATAAGTAATTGGAATAGCTAAAAAAGTGTCTCGTTCGCTCGTGTATCTCGCTCGTATATATAAAACGTTATTCGTATTCTGTATTTTTTAAATCTTTTATAATTAATATTATTTCAAAGTATTAATTATACCGTTTATTATATTTTGCGTTATTTTCATTATTCGCAACTTTAAGGCGGTATTAACGGTAAATTTCGGATAATTATTTCGTTATATATATAAACGTTTAAAAAAAGTTAAAAATTTAAGAAATTTAAAAACAAATTAAATTATTAGTAAAACATCAATATATAAAAAATATAGGTATTATATAAGAATATAGCCCCCTACGGCCAGATAGACAGAGCTAGGATAGGACCCTATATAAATCCTAATAAGAACGTATATAGCAACAGTCGCTAATACGATCCGACAAGGGGCTCGTAGCTCAGTTAAGCTAGCAATTAGTCTGATTATATAAAGAGCGTTATTATTCGAGCTATATGACTTTTTCTAAACGGGCTATGACCTCACTCTGCTAGCTGCCTGCTATGCGGTCTTAGCTCCGGTACTTCTTAGTTTTCCATTTACGTTAAAACGCCCTAAAACGTACCTGTTTTCTATAATTTCTATATATTATATTACTATTATGGTATATGCAGTTCGATATAAGCTGCATTTTATTAATACATACATTTTAATTTCGGAAATTATTATTATTCTTCCGTATTTAAATAATAAAAATAACGATAATAATAATAAGATTTTATAATTACGTTTTACTATAACGCCTTTCCACGCTGGCAACTCGATAATAAAATTATGAATATACTTTAATCGCTTTCCCTGCCGCCAAAAAAGGATCCGAATAACGGCCTCTTTTATGATATAATAGACGAGTTTATAGAAACTTTTAACCGTTTCGTTCGTAGTAACGATTATTATTTTATTAAACGCAACGGTTTTAATTACCGCAATAGGAAGTTTTTACGATATTACGTTTATTACAACCGTGACGCTTTCCGTTAAAAGAAAGGATATAACGTTAAAAGGAATAATATACGTAAAAACGATTAACCGTTTGTCGTTACGGTTAAAGTTGATAAATTTACCGATTTTAAATAAATAATTAAGTTTTACAATAAAATACGCTGTAAGCATAATTATAATGTTACCGGTAATCTAAGTTATTTATACGGCCGTCGTTTTACCGAGGATATAAAGATACAAATCCGAAATATAATTATTATCGGTATACGTTTTTGTAATATATTAAATATTTTAATGAAAACGTTTTCCGTTTGCTTTTTAAAGTTTAAAAACCTGTATAATTACCTTTACTATATACGGCTTAATAAGCTTAATGGATATATAAAAATTTAAGCTTTTATTAAAATCCTCGAAAATAGTTACCTTTTTTACCGTATTACTTATGATATTAAAAATTTTAACGCCGTTATCGTAAATATATAAACTTATTTTTGACACGTAAAGATATAAAAACAGTATTCGAAAATTTTAAGCTTTGATAATACGTATAATATAAACCGTTATTATATACCGTTTTTTAACGTTACGAGCGTTACTTATATAAGCTTAATATTTAATGAATATTTCGGCCTCGTTTTTGACGAAATAAAAAAGTAATGTAACTGGTTTATAAAAATTACTTTAAATTGTTAGATAAAATAAGCGTTATAAAGTTAAAGATATTGTTATCGAATTTTTAAAAGAATTTTTAAAAAATAACGAACGCCCAATTTTTTCTATTTAATAATAATTATATATTTTCCATATTAATAAAAATATTATTCTTTATATTAAATGTAAATGGAAAAAGTTATCGCAAAAAAAAAGGTTAAAGAAAATGAACTTAAAGATAATAATAAGCTTAATAACTTCGAAAATAGCGATAATAATTTAAAAATTGCCGAATATCGTAAGTAATTACGCCGCTTTAACCGTTTTATTTATAATAATATTATAAAAACGTAAAACGCGTTTTTTGAAAAAAGTTTTATATACGTCAAAGTATTCTTTTATATTAGCAATATATTTTATATATTTATAAATCAAGTTCGATTTTAATTACATATAATTATAACTAATTAAGAATTTTAAGGAGAATTAAAAAATTATTATTAAATATTTCGGAATTATTTATATATAGTATAAAGACGAATAAATTAATTATTATATTTTATAATACCGTAATTATAAAATCCGCATTATATCGTTTATCGAAATTAGATTTAAATATATTAAATATAACTTATAAAATACGTATAAAAACCTTTTAAAGTTATTGAAAAACTTTAAACGTATAATTAATAAAATGGCGGATTTATCTAACGATTTGATTAATTAATAAAACGTATACCTATGGTAAAAATATTTCCGCTGCGTCTAATTGAAAAGTTTCGTAATTATTTATTTTTATAAAGTTAATAATTTATTAATAATATGATCGTTTTTTATACTTTACCGCTTTACCTTTTTATCAGTTATCTTTTCGAAAAATAATACGGCTTTTTTTGTATAAAAAAGATCTTAAAAAATATTACGTATATTGAAAACCAGCTTTATATTAGATTTTTCGAGTAGTATAACGTTAATCGGTAACAATTAATTGCTAGAAACTGTATTTACGATTATTCGTTTTTAAATATTATAAATTATACGTTTAATAATTTCGAAAACGGCCGTATAACGAAACGGTTATATTGCTTTAAGCGCTTTTAGAGATTTCGGTTTATTAACGACGAAAGCTTTATTTTACGTTATATCGTAAACCTTTCAAATTGTCAGATAACTGTTGATATTAGGGGTTCTAAGATAGAACGCCACGGAGATTACCTATAGCTTAGGTGGGAACTCCACTAGCTATATTTACCAGTATAAGCCCCGACCGACACGGTCCAAGGGTTTTATTAACAATGTAATAACCACTGTTTTTGACCTTAATACTAAATATACGTTTGTGTTTGATAATTAAAAGTTTTAGTTTTATTTAATGCCGATATTACGATTATAACGGTAAGCAACCTTTAATTATAATGATTAAAATTACTGAAAAACGAAACGATTTATTTAGCTTTTAAGCATTAAAAGCAGTAAGATAACGAATTTTAAACCAAAGTAATAGCCTTAAATCTGTAGAATTATACAAATCCTGATCAGAAATTATTATAGCCTATTTAATTTACGAAGCCAAAGTTCGAAAATTACTCGAAAAGAGCTAATCCGCAAATTATTCGAAATATTTCGACCGAGATTACCGCCGACAGTATAACCGTCGCATTAAGGTTTACTAAATAAATAGCTATTAACGGAAAATCTTATTCCGTAATAAAGATAATTACCGAAAGCAGATTTAGTTATAATACGGATTAGGTTATATAAGTATATAAAGATAAAAAATATAAGGATTATTAAAAAAATTTTAAGAAATTAACGAGTTAAATTTTATTATTAAAATTTTTTAATTACCGACTTACGATTTATAAATTAACGAAAATTCTTAACGAATAATATAATAATTTAAAGGAAACCGGTATTATTTATTAAAAAAGATTAAAGCCGGAAGCGAAAAGAAAATATTAAATAGTTATTAAATTATTTATTATGTTTTTAAAAGATTTCGGAATATAGATAACTTAAGAAAAAAAATAATTATATCGAACGTATAAAATAGAAATATTAAAGAAATTAATGATATATAAAATTTAGCAAAGGATTTAAAAAACGTTTTTAATAACGGTTTTAATTATTAAATTATACATTTTAAAATAATTTATAAAATATTTTTTTGGATATTTTAAAGTACCGCGAAATAATAATGTAATTTAAAGTTTATGTTTCTGTATAATTAAAAAAACCCGTTTATAAATTATTTAACACGCGTTTAAAATAACGTTTAGAAATATAAATAATTTGGATTTTAAAGTAAACAATAATTTATTAAATATTAACTAGATATAAAATTAATTAATTAATATTTTAAAAAAAGCTTAAAAATTAGGTAAAAGTAAAGATTAAAATCAAGGTTAAAACGATAAGTTAACGGAATTAAAGCGAAAACGCGTTATTAGCGACGAAAACTTTACCGGACTTACTTGTTAAATATATTTAGGTTTTTACAAATTACCAATTTATTAATTCGTTTTTAAAAATAAAATATTCGAAAATTAAAAACTTAAAGAGATTTTAATATAATTAATTAAAAAACGTATTAAATTTATTATAGGTTTTGTAAATAAGATTAAAAATTTAAACTTGAAAATATTATCCGCAATATTTAATTAATTAAAGCGTAAAATAGATATTATTAAAGTTATATTTTTAAAATTTTATGCAATTTTTAATACAATTATTTATTTTTTTAAAAAGCTTTTCCATTTTCGATTTAAAAATTATTTTTTATATTTTTAACTACATTAATAAATTTTTAAATTCAAAATTAATATATTTAAATAATTATGTATTTGTTAAAAATATTATTATCTTTATTTTCGAATACGGAAAAATAAATATTTATTTCGAAAAACTAAATAGGTTCCGGTTAATACGTTTATATAATATAATGTATTACAAAGGATTCGCCTGTAATCTAATATTATTATATTTATTAAAAAAATAAGGCTTTTAATAAAATTATAAAAGATTTAATAATTATTTCCGACGAAAAGATAATTTCATTATTATAACGTTAATCGAAAGGTATAATTAAATGATGATCTAATATTTATTATTATAATTAATTCGGAAAACATTTTTTATTTAACGAAAAAAATTTAATTTATAAATAAAGCGATTTGCGAATATTGTTAATATTTAACGATAATATTTAAGATTTACTTATTTAGGTCCAGAAACTTTTAATTATTTCGTAAATTATTTTTAAAGGGTAAAAATTAAGGATCTTGGCTAAAGACGCCGGAAGAAAAACGAAATTATTACCGTTAAATATAACGTATACGGATACGGAAAAATAAAGCGTTTAAACCGAAAAACTTGTCGAAACCTACCCGTAAAGCCAGAAATACGATTAGCAATTAACTTTTAAAACCTGGAAAAGAATGGCGACCGTATTAATAACGTTATGTTTATAATTATTTATTTTTTAGGTTATATTTGGAATTAGTACCTTAGTAATAAAATAGCCGAAATAATTATAATAGCTTTAAATTAAATGTTTGCCGTTTTTAAAAGTTATAATTATAAGGCAAAAATTATAAAATTCGATAAAAAGTTATACGGTAAAAAGTATTAGGTTAAAAATTATTTTAATTAAAAAAGAAAATTTCGAATTAAGCCTTTAATACTTAATATATAAGTACAAAATAAAAACGCCAAACTTTCGGAAAGTATAATTAAAATAAAAACGATTTATATATAAAAAAGAGTAAAATTATTATTTTTTTTGTAAATAAAGATTTATTATATTATAATTTATTTATATAACCGGACCCTCAAATATATATTTAATTAATTAACGTTATATAAACGTTTATATATTTATTAAATATATAAGGAAAATAAAATAATTATTAATCGAAAGCTTTATTAAGGTTACTTCTAAATTTAGAATTATAAAGCTTACGTTTTAACAAAAAACGTATAGCGTAAGTAAAATAAAAAGCGAAAGTTTAATTTAAAAATTTAAATTAGTTACTTTATAAGGTATTAGTTATCGAATATTTACCGGATATGGAATTTTTTAACGAATAGGATAATAATAATTTATAACGTTATTTTCGATAGAAAAGTACTTTTAATAATAATTTGTATAATTTTAAAAACGTCGTTTTTAAAGTAGCCAAACGCAAATTATATTATTTATTTGATAAAAATAAATATTTAAAAAGTTTGCGCTTTAAATCTGGATTTACGGTTTCCGAAAGAAATAAAGAAATTACGTAATTATTAAAGGTAAATTTGCATAACGTTATTAAAAATAAAAACGTAATAAATTCAGCCGAAATAAAAAAGCCTTTTAAAAAATTTAAATCGTATAAATTTAATTAATTTTATAAAAATATTTATTTAGCTTTTTATTCGGCGTCCGATTTTATTCCGCCGCATTTTGTTATTTTATTAATTATTATTATTTAAATTATTACGGTTTCAAAGAAAAAAGCAACTATTAATACCGTTTTTAAAAAACCTAAAGATATTAATAAAATTCTTAATTTCGGAATTATATGCCGTATTTTAAATTAAAAAGTTACGTTTAATATACAACGCTTAAGTTTGGTAACAAGGTTAAGTTACGGAAAGTAAATAAGTAAGGTATAAACTATCGGGATAATAAACCGTTCGTATTGTTATTTTAATAATATAAAAATAAAAATTTAAATTAATACTTTCGAATATAATTAAATTAAGCATTTCTTGAATTGGGACAGGGCTTATCAAAGTTGTTGTATGCAGAACATCTTGATCGGTACTTGGGAGGAAAAAATGTCGGACGTTGCTATTATGCTATGGAAAAGCCTTGGTTTGAAAGACTAGATATAACAGTTGTCAGGTCAGCAATATATAGACGTCGCCGACCTACTGGCCATAGCCGAATTAATTGCCGAGATGCCCAGCGGTGAAGCAGATGGAAACAGCTAGAAGTTGTAGCTGACGTAGCATGCAGTAGCATGCAGTAATAGCTGTAACAACAGCTGTACCTATTCATGCTTCCTATTTTATTTTAATCCTTTCTTTTTATAGCCGAAGGTTCCTAACGACGTTACTAAAATAAAAATAAAAATAACAAAAATAACCCAGGCTTAGGAGGCCAAAAAAAAATGGGGTGCCCCGCATTATCCTTCCTTATACAAATCTTTATACAAATTCATAATATTAATCTTTAAAGGGACCTTTTTTAACCGAATCTCCTTAAACCTTACTTTAAAACTTTACTTCCCTTATTTCGAACGTTCTTAAAACTCTTTAAAGTTTCGCCTATTATAAGCCGGTAATATATAAAACCTTTTTAATATTTTTAACCTTAAATCTTATATAAAATTAATTAATTAATAATTATCCTTTTAAATTTGCGCTTTTTTCCGACCGCTTTCGAATTTTCTTGTCTTATATTAATCCAAATTTAATTATTATAGCCGGAAAATCTATACGTTACCGTTTACCAAATTACCGTAACGGGTACCAATTTTAGGACTTTTAAATTCTTTTTAAATTTATATATAATTTTCGAGCCAAAATTATCTTTTAGTTTGTTATACGTCGTTCGGTCGGTATTCGAAATAATAACAGGTCGATAATTAGGTCTAAAAATTTGAAATAAAGCTCTCGGCAACTATCGATAACAATAATTAACAGATATTTCGAATAAAAGGAATAAACGTATCGGTTAAGGAATTATATGTAAAACTATTTTAAACGACCTAATCGATAACAAAATAATTAATTTTATCGATTTAGCTATAATTAACTTAACGCTTTAGCTATCGGACGTTATAGCTAAAAACGGACGGTACGGACGTTTCGGCAAAGAAAATATGTACATACTTATCGGAATCGACCCGATTAATAAGAAAATAATTAATTCCGACAACGCAATTAATGGAAGCTGGTTGTAATTGCTAACAAATTTCTGATCGGCGATAACGTTAACGGCGATAACTTGCTAGCTTAGCTATCGTTAGCTATGGCTAATAACGGATAGAAAAAACGTATCCGTATAAAAATTAGATATAAAAATATCGGAATTGTTTTGATCAGGCCGAAATTAACCCATTCTTCGACGACGTTGCTAATAATATAGGTTGTTGTTAACGGCGAGGCAATAACTGGCTAAAGGGCAAATAGTTAACGTAATTGATTATTAATACGGGATAGTTACAAACTTTTTTAACAGAAAATTATATAATAAACTGTTAAAAACGTTCCGATCAAAATGCTTAAAAGCCATTTAAACCTTAAAACATATCCCGAATTAAGAAACGAAACGAAAAAACGACCAAAAAGAACGACAAAAAATAATAATACGTTTTTAAAAGTAATCTGATTAAAAAAATTCCATATATAAATCAATTAAAAAAAACCTTCCCGAAAAATTAAATGTTACCTTAAAAGCTAATTAAACCCGGTTTCTTTTTTTTGGCAACCAAATAAATTAAAACAGGGCTTATTAAAGTTATTATATGCAAAATATTTTAATCGGTATTTAGAAAAAAAAATGTCGGACGTTATTATTATGCTATAGAAAAGCTTTAATCTTAAAAACTAGATATAACAATTATCAGGTTAGCAATATATAGATGTCGCCGACCTACTGGCCATAGTCGAATTAATTACCAAGATGCCCAGCGGTAAAGCAGATAGAAACAGCTAGAAGTTATAGCTGACGTAGCATGCAGTAACATGTAATAACAGCTGTAATAGCAGCTGCACCCATTCCTGCTCCCCATTCCACTTTATTATTATAAGCAAAAAGGAATATTTATCGAAAATATTTTCCGTCAACTTTTAAAACTTATAAAAAATTATAAAATTATTCTATAAAAAATATGTTTCGAAAATTTTTTTTTTAAATAATTATAAATAAATAAATTGGTAAACAAAATACGATCGTAAAAAGATTAACGAAAAATAATTATTTAATTATATATGAATATACGCTTATAAGTTTAATAAGTATGGTAATTTTTTAAAATATAAAGGATGCCTAATAATATAAAGCAATTAATAGATTTATAAAAAATACGAAAATATTTATGCCGTTATTTTACCAAAAAGTTTTCCGAACTTCTATTATTATAATTAGGCGATTCGATTAAAAGTTGATATAATATAATATAATTAATGCTTTTATTAATATAAAGTTAAATAAGGAAATTTATATAAAAGTGTTACCAGAATACCGGAAACCGAAAACTATTTTATGCCTATTTAAAGCCTTATACGGATTAAAAAAATCCCTTTTATTTTAACCAATAAAATTATCGAAAATGTTTATTTAATTAAGTTTTACCTTTATTCCTTACGAACCGTATTATTTTGCGCAAGATAACATTTTTATATTTTTTTATATCGATATTAATATTTAATATAATAATAAGTAAGTTTTTAAACTTATTTACGGAAATATTATTTTATTTTAAAGAAAATTAAGGTATATAAATATTTATAATTATTAATTACTATAAAAAGTAATTTAAAAAAAGATCGAAATAATTTATATTTTTACAGGCGATATAATGATAAATAAATTAATAAAGGTTCTTTTTATTCCGTCCTTTAAATAATTTATTCGATAATTAAAGTTAACCGATATCAAAAAAAAAAGATATTAAAACGTTAAGTTAGAAAGTTGTTTAATAAGGATTTGCAGAAATTTGAAAATAATTTTAATTAATCGATATTTTATATTTAGGGCCTGCTATTAAAAAAGCAGCTTTTAAGAGGGTATGTTAGATAACTGTTAATATTAGAGGTTTTAACATAAAACGTTACGAAGATTACCTGTAGCTTAGGTAGGAACTCCACTAGCTATATCTACCAGTATAAACGCCGACCGACACGGTTTAAGGGCTTTATTAACAATATAACAACAACTGTTTTTGACCTTGATACTGAATATACGCTTGTATTTAACATAAATATAAAGAAGTTATTAACCTTAATTCGGATAGAAATATTCTGTGACGGCTATGGGCTTAACCAACTATTAAACCTAGTCGTACGGTTTATGTTGGCAGTGGTATCGTGGGAATCTGAGCAATAAGGGGATAGTTACGTCTGGTAATAATAGATAACCGTAAATGATTTGGGTAACCAATTATTATTATAAGCTGGTGCTATCTAAGCTATGGAAATAATAAGCGTATATATATTTGTTTTGGCTCGATATATTCGAACTAGCTCGATCCATCCATAGTGGTTAAGTCTCGTCGAGCCCGTCGAGCCCGTCAAGTTACTTCCCTTATTCGATTAATTCGAAACGTTAAGCCCCTTTTTTTCCATTAAACTTATTAAGCCGGTTACGTAAATTAAAACCTTTTATCGGAAATATTTATATATTTTCCGACCGTTTAGTAATAAGTTAAGTTTTTAGGTTATAATACGATCTTTTTTTTTCCAGGATCTTTATTTTTAAAGATTAATTTATTTATCGTATCGTTTAATAAGTAACTTTTTTTCTTTTTTATTATTTTGTTTTATAATTTAACTATTATATTTAATCGAATTAAAAAGTAACGATTTCGTCGTAAACGTAATAACGTTTTAATTTTATCGGAACGAATTAACCGTTTTGGTTTTAATATATTTTTTAATCTTTTTTATTTTCGTTATAAATTTAAAAATAAAATTTATAAAATTTACTTTAATTTTGGAAAATGCTTTTATTATATTAAGCATATTAATTTTTGTAACCTTTTTAATTTCTTCGAATTAAAATATCGGAAGTTAATAAATAAAAAGGACCGATTAAAACTTTAAAAACGTTTTGCCGAAAAGGAATTATTTAGGGCCTAATAGTATTTTAACAAATTATTTAATTATTTAGCCCGGTTACGGAATTAAAAGAAATTGTTACGACGGTATAAAATCGAAATGTTACGTTAGGGAATTTAAGGTGCGGAAGCGATAAAAAAATTTAAACGTTTAGAACGGGAATAAAGGCAGTTAAAAGCCGAGGTAGCTGCATCCGCGTAAACCACCTTTTCTGTTAATTAATTTGATATTAAAGAGACGGATTGGGTACTGTTAAGTAACGTAAATTGAAATTTTAATTCTGGCGGCTTTAATATTATTAATAAAAGTTCTTTAAAAAGCGTTAGGCGTTTATAAGGTTTTTCGTAGGTTTTTAAGTATTTTCGGAATCTAAGTAATTTTTTTATTTAATTAAATACTAGGTAAATCCGTTTTGTTTCCGTATATCCAATATTTTTTTTGTTTCGTAAACCGGTACGTTTTTTATAGTTTTTTCCTTTTGCTTTATATTAACTTTAATCGTATTTATTATTAATTCGAATAAGGAAATATGAAAAATTAAATAAAGCTTAACTTTCGATAATAATTTTAATTTATAATTATTTTTTAAAATTTTCTTGGTAATTTTATATAAATTAATATATTTAAAGTCGAATTTTTTATTAAGTCGTTTAATTTAAACGTTTTTGTTAACTAAATAAATTATTTTCCCTTTCAAAAAAATTAATTTTTTTAATTTTTTTAATTATAATATTTACTTATTTGGTTACGTATAAATTTAAGTTCTGTTTTTATTTCGGTATATAATTATTTTAATTATTTTAATATTAAAATTATTTTAACGTTAATTAATTTTTCGTATAAATTTTTATAAATTTCTGGTATAAAACCAAAATTAATAATTATTAACGTCGTTTTAATATTTTCGTAATAGCTGGTATTATAAGTTAACTGTATAATTAATAACTTTTTAACCTAATTATTTTGTTTATAATTAATGTAATATCGTAAATACGTTTTTAACGTTTAATTGGTTTTTTCCGTTTATCCGTTTATTTACGGTTTAAATATGCTGGATAATTTATAATTTAGTTTAAATTAAGCTATTAATCTTTACAAAAATTTTAAAATAAAAATTATATTTTTATTTAATATAATTTCCGTTAAAAGTTTATAAATGCTTAAGATATATCGAAAAAAAATATATGCAAATTATTTTATATCGGTATTTTCGTTATAGGGTAAAAAATAAAAAAATTTCGTAAATTAATTAACGATTACGAAAATGCTATCGTAATATATTTCCGTAGCCGGATTTTTTGATATAAAAAGCTTAGTAATAAAGTTAAATATAATAAAATTTTATGGTCGCTTTGCGATTAATAATGGTTATAACTTTTTATAAAATTTATGTCGTCGTATTTTTGCTTTAGCGCAAATATTACATTATCGTATTACTTTTTATACGGTTAATTTTATTTTAAGAAAATAATATATCCGTTATAAACGTTCTAAAGTTTTATAAATCTTTAGGTATTTATGTAATTAATGTTTATGTATATTTCGTATCAGGTTTTTTTGAAATTTTTTTGGTACCTGAATTTTATTTGTTTATTATTTTTCGGGTAGGTTGTTACTATATTGCTATATACGTTAATGTATATTAGTTAAAATTTTTTTTATCGTAATAATTCGTCGTTATCGCAAATACTTTTCGGGTATTTTGTCGAAAATTATTTATTATATCTTAACTTTAAGTTCCTTTAGGTTAAATTATTTACTAAATACGTTTATTTTGCTATTTTTTGATTTTTTGCGATAAATAATAACGTAATCGAATTTAAAAAGATATTTTGCGTAACGTAATTATTTTCCGATTAGTTTTCGTATCGTAAAAAAATATATAATATTTTTATAATTTATATATACCTTAATTTAATATATATTACCTCTAAAATAATATTTAAATTCTTTAAAAACGTTAACGATAATTAAGAATTTTTTGTTATATATAAAGTAATTTAGCTCGGTTTTATGTAACTTATAAAAGTAAAAGGTAATAAGGTAAAGGTTTTTTTAATCGTTTTAATATTTAACCATTATTTTTAAAACGTAATCCGAAACGTTAATTTTTAACTTAATTAATCGCTTTAAGTCGTACATAATTAATATTAATTTATTAATTAAGGCTTTTTTAATTTGCTAAAAAGCTTTTTGTTTTTTTAGTATTTATTCGAATTATTTTTTTTTTCTGGTAAGTTCCGTTAATAATATAATTATTTTATTAAAGTTACGTATAAATTTTTTGTAATAATTAACGAATCCAAAAAGTATTTATATCCTTTTAACGTTAATAAATTATGCTTATTTTTTAATTATTACGAATTTTTTAAGGTTTATCTTAATATATCCAGAGGTAATAATATATTTTAAGTATTTTACCTCTTATATATAAAAGGTACTCTTTTTAACGTTAACCAAAAAATTAGCATTTTGTAAGGCTTATAAAACTTTGTAAACATATTTTGTATGCTTTTTTTTAATTTTCGAATAAATCAGGATATTATCGAGATAACATATAACAAAAATATCCAAGTATTTTCGTAATACGTAATTAATTATTCGCTAGAAAGTTGCCGGTACGTTCGTAAGTTCAAAAAGTATAACAAGGTATTCGAAAAGTCCGTACTTGGTTTTAAAAACTATTTTCCACTCGTTACCTAGCTTAATTCGTATTTGGTTATATTTTTCCCTTAGGTCTAAAGATATAAACCATTAAATTCCGTATAAGCAATCCTTTATTTCGGGAATTAATAATAATAAGGTTTTATTCTTAACAATAATATCGTTAAGCTATTTATAATCGATAATAAATCGTAATTTTTTATTCTTTCTTAATACGAAAAATATTAAGTATCTTATTAATAACTTAAAACGTTATATATGGCCTTTTTTCAGCTTATCTTTAAGGTAATCGCGTAATACCTTTAATTTTATCTAATTCAGGTTATAAATAGGGTAAAAAGTAATCGTCTTATTATCCTTAAAAATTATTTCGTAATCCTATTCGTTATAAGGTAGCAGTTTTGTTTTAAACTTTTTTTAAAACAATCGCTTATACCTATAATATTCTGGTAATACTTTAGCCATTTATTCTGGTAACTTTTTGGGCTTTAATAATAGGTCGTTATTTATTTGCCAAAATCGTACTTTAAGATTTATAATAATACGCCGTATTTTTTTAATATGCCCTCTGCTTACTGCGTATTTTATCCTTTTAAGTAATACGGTTTTTGTCGTATCTTTATACCTGTATTTGTTAACCTTATTAATCGAATATTAAGATCTTTCGTTATTTATATTATACGTATCGGTAAAAAATAAAACGAAATTTATTTAGCTAATCCTTTAATCGATAGCTGGATTATATTACTTTAACCATAATAACCCGAAAATCATATCGTAATCCTTTATTAAAATAATATCGAAATTAATAATCTATTTTTTTCCTTCGACGAAAGTTTTAAAATAATTAATTTCGCGTTTAACTTATCCGTTATCGTAACTAAATATTTAACTTTCGGTATTTTTAACTTCGTAAGAACTTTCCTTATCTCGCTATAATAACTGTAACTTATTTATTATTTCCGGAGCGATATAATTTCCCTATATAGCTCCGTAATTTACTATTACGATATACCATTTTTTCTTAATTCGTACTTATATTATAATTAATTCTTTTCCTGCTGCTTTTATTATATATAAAGCCTTTTTAAAATATTATTATTTACCTTTATTTTTTTTGCCAGCTTAAAACTTTTTTATAAATAACGTTAATTTTTTAGGCTATTTTCGAATCTTATAATTCGTTTTAAAAACTGTTCGTTTAGTTTTTGTAACTGTTATAAATATTTATTTTATCGGCGTAACGTAATTTCCAAATAGGTAATTTACTTTTAAAAAGCCTTCTTAATAATATATTCTGGTTTTAAAACTTTATTTCCGTAAAAAGAAAATAATTAAATTTTTTCCTAAAGGGCGTATCGTTTTATTAGGTCTTCGGTAAACGCCAACTGGAACTGCAAATCCGTAATTATTTTTTGGCAATATTTTTTTACTATCCTTTAAATTAACTTTTTTTACGTTTAGTAATCGCATTAATTATAGTAATAAAAAGGGTTTTTTATAGGATAACTTTTTCTTTTTAACTAACTTTTAAATACTATTAATTAGTTAATTTCGTTCTAGGTTATTATTTTTTACAAGTATCGGTACCATTTTTGGTTTTTCGGGTTGTCGCCTATTTAATTATTAAAATTAAAACCTTATTGCTATATTCGCATAATTCGTCGTACGATATATTTTTTATAATTTTCGTATATTTCGCATTAATATCGTCTGCAATTAACGGCATAAAGCCTTCCGTACCGATCGGGCTTTCTTAAGCATAAATCTTCGTCCCATTTTCAATATTCCTTGGTCCAAACGTCGAATATTACTTAATTATTTTTTTTTTGTCGTCGTTATAACTGGGGAGGTAAATTATATTTTTTAAGTTCCTTTTATCCCTTATGCTTTTAAAGCTATTCCATAGGGGTAAGTTTGGTAAAAATAACTTTTTTAACTGCTATTTAAGATAGCTTTTTGGCTTCCTTTAACCTTTATCGTATTTTTGGTAAAGGGTTATAATTATTTCGGATACGAATTATATTAATCGTCTTTTTATCGCTAATTTCTTTCCGGTATTAGCTTTTGGAAGCTGGAATTTATTATCGTGGTTATTTCTAACTTTTATATTATTATGCAATATATCCTTATTTTCCGCAATTATAACAGGTAATTAAGCCTTTTTTAAATTAAATGGTCCTTAATTCCATAAGTTCTGGATAAGTTCCGTAAAAAGTTAAAAATAAATCGCGTTTTTTTTTTTTGGTTAACTTTAAAATAACCTGGCTTCGGAATAAAATGTCCCTTTTTTTTTATCGTTTTTTAAACTATCGATTATCGATTTTTACGGCCTCGGCGATATACCTATTAAAGCTTATGGTCCGGTTTTCCTTAATTAATTAATTTTTAACGTTTTCTTTTAATCCTTTATAAAATATATTAACTATGGTATTATTTTTATCGTTTCCATATCTAGCTTTAATAACTAAATTTTTAAATATTATAGTATATTTAAACGTTAATCCTTTTTATCGTAATTAAAAAAGTTTTTAAGCTACGTTTCGTTTTTTATCCGGATTAATAAAATTATTTCGGAATTTATTTTCGAAATTAATATAATATTTAAAAATTTCCTTAATAATCTTTTTTTATCGAACTTTTTAACTAATAAATAATTTCGCATAATAAGTTTAAACCAGTTTACGGCGTTTTTAATAAGGCAAGCTATTATAATAAGAATTTAATTTAACGGGTTTTTTAATTTTAAAAACCGGAAATACGCCTTAGCTTAGGTAAAAAATATTTAAACGTTTCCTTTTTTATCATAAAGTTCGGGCTTTTTGGTTTTAATTTTAACAATCGTTATAATCGGTATTTCGGCCTTAAGTTAATTTTTAAATTATTTAACCTTATCCTTAAATCGGGTAATTTCTTCCTAAAGTTATTAAATAACGTTATTTGCGGTATTAATCGATATAGTAATAATATTAAATATTGCTTAAAGTTTAACGGTATTATTAAATAAAAACTTGTAACGTATAACGGTTATAAATTTAATTAATTATTAAACTTAATCGTACGGTTTATGTTAATAATAATATTATAAGAATTTAAATAATAAAAGGATAATTACGTTTAATAATAATAAATAACCGTAAATAATTTAGGTAACTAATTATTATTACAAGTTAATATTATTTAAGCTATAGAAATAATAAGCGTATATATATTTATTTTAATTCGATATATTCGAACTGGCTCGATCCATCCATAGTGGTTAAGTCTCGTCGAGCCCGTCGAGCCCGTCGAGTCACTTCCCTTGCTCGACTAGCTCGAAGCGCCAAGCCCCTTTTTCTCCACTAAACCCATCGAGCCGGTCACGTGAGCCAAGACCCTTTATCGGAAATGTCCACATATCCTCCGACCGTTTGGCAATGGGCCAAGTCCTTGGGTCATAACATATTCCGACTTTCTTTTAACGTAGCCTTTTCCGATATAATAATTAAAAAGAAGGAATAATAATAATACGGAGGTTAATACGAACGCCGATATTTATATTTCTGCTTATATTTATAATAACTTTATTTATCGAAACGGTTACCTAAAAGATTTTGCGGTAATAACGCAAGTTACGCCTTATTCCGCCGCCGCCGCCGTCTGTAAAACGTTAACGTTTTAGTAGGAACCGTAACGGGGCGGAATTCGAGGAATATCTTAATATTAACGATATTAATTTTTACGATATAATGGATTTAATAAGTAACGATTAAAGGTTATATAAAATTGTAAGCGAAAAACTTTTATAATTATAATAATAACGCAGTTAATATAACTGACTTTATTAATATAATATAATTATATTTATATTAAAATGTTAATATTAAGGTTAACGTCCCCCACATGCAAGCGAGACATACGAGCGAGCGAAACATTTTTTGGCACCTTGCAATAACAAATTTAAATAATTTAATAATAACATATCGTATTAATTTAAATTAATCGGATTTTTTTCGCTAGACGTATTTACAGCTTTTTTATAAGTACGCGTATTATATCCGGGCTTGCCGTAAACGTTATATTTCCGTTTTTTAGTTTTAATCTTTTTGCAACGATTATTTCCAGCCGTTATTAGCTGCATTTTTTTATTACCCCCTTTTTTTTCGGCCAGAAAGGATTGTCTCTTTTGTATAATAAGTATTTCTTCTTTTTAAAAACGTTTGTTTTTGGTCCTGCAACGTTTACTTAAAATATGATTCGTTTTGCGTAATTAGGTAACTTTTTTCCGAAAAAAAAATATTTTCGTATAAAAGTAATAAGTTACTTTTGGTTAAAAGGTTAACCGATTTAATTATTTTTTGTTTTAATAAGTTACTTTATTAAAATTTAATCTTTTTTTGCAAATAATATCCTTATTTCGTTATTTTTTTGATATTTTTAAAAGTTTTTGCGGGTAGGGAACGAATGGAACCGGTAAAGGTTAGTAGGAAAACGGTTGGCGTAAATATAATGGGAAAAAATTTTATTTCGGAAAAAACGTTATTAAAATCGAATAAAATAAAATTAACTTTTGCAAATTTAGATTTGATATTATCGAACGTTATAGCAACTTGGAACAGGTTATAAAAGCTGGCCAGGAAATCTTTTTTGGTAATATGGATATAATAACGTTATATTAAGTTTTCGATATATTATAAATAAGCGCGTTTTAAAATAAAAAAATAAGATATATTAAAAAGTTAAAGCCGATATAAAAAATACGCGGATATATAAAGCGTAATAATGTTGTTGCTGGCGTAATAACTTTCGGATTTAATCGAATAATAATTTTCGTAACTATCGAAAATAAGGAAACGTTTTAAACTTTTTGTACGCGTTTAAGTATATTTATTAAAATGCTGGATTTATTCGAAACCTAATTTATTTGTTATCCAGCTATCATTATTTAATACGACTTTTTAATTAATTATTAATAATAAATTATTATAATACTAGGATTTAAAATAATTTTTTTTCGTTATAATAATAAATAACGGCATAATTTAATTTCAGGAATTAATAATTTAAATAATTATAACTTATTTTTTATTTCTTTATTACGCTTATTTAAGCGTTTTACGTTTTTCGGTATTAATAATTATTATGTCCGTTATTATGAAAAGTTTTATTAAAAATTTGGTTTTATTAAAATTATAAATATCTTTTTTTACAATACCGTATTTTACGATAATAACCTAAATAAGTTTAAATTATTTGCGAAATATTTCCGGAATTTTAAATAAAAGCCGTTAATAATTAATTTTCCGATTTAAACGCGTTTAAAGTTTTTTTTACCGTTTAATAAAGCTTAACGTTTAATTAATTCCGACACGTTTTATAACGCGTTAAGTAAATAATAAATTCGTTATATTTTTAACGTATTAAAGCCGAACAAAAAACGTTAACGTATTTAGGTCAAGAATTCGATCGATAATAGATTTTTTTTCGGTCGGCGTTAATTTCTGCGAATTAAAAACAATATTAATTTAGGCGTATCTGCCGTTAAAACGGTATGTTAGGGTAAAATGCAAAACTTTACAAATAAAATTAAGCTTTTTGTAATTAAGTTTCGGATCTTTTTTTTTAGCCTAAATGGCTAGATTTATTTTCGCTTTTTTTATAAGGCGTTTTATAACGTTGATATTAAGAAATAAACGATTAAAGATAAGTAATTAAAATAGCTAAAAAAGTGTCTCGTTCGCTCATGTGTCTCGCTTCCATATATAGAACGTTACAAAGTAATAATATCAGTATTTAATTATTGTTTTAGGTATAATATTAAGCTTAATTAATAAAAAGTGGGATTATATGTACTATCGGAAATATTTGTGGGGCAAGCGTTATTATAGGTGGATTATAGCCCGTTTAGAAAAATTAATATAGCCCGAATAGCAACATTTTATATAACATATTAATATATGTTATAAAATTATTAACGTGCCATATAAATACTCCGAATATACAAGTATTCCAGACGGTTTTTTAGCACCTTATTATTACAGTATAGGAATAGGGGTTCCTGTATTTACAGAAACCTGCCTTTGAAGCTTGGTGCGGACCCCGTACGGCTAATTTTCGGATTAGGGAAAGCTTGGCTTTCACCGCGCCAAGATCAAGGTAATCTAGGTAATCTAAATAATTTAGGTAATTTATAACCAGATTATATAATTTATATAAATTATATAAATTTACGATATATTTATTAAATTCAAAATAAATATATAATGACCGGTTTTTTATATAAATAATATCTATTTAATTTCAATTTTCAATTATTAATTTAAAATTTTAATTAAAGGTATTATTTTTTAATTAAAAAAAATACGTAAATTTTTTTAACGAATAAACTTTTTAAATAGTTTTGTTATATTATTATTATTTAGAAATTAAAGTTTTATTACGGATATTATTTATATTTTAATACTACGTTAATTGATAAGAGACGAATCAATTCAGGCCTAATTAAATATAAGTTTTTTTTTAATTTAATAAAAACGATATTATAAAATAACGTTTAAAAAATAAATAATATATTCCATTTTAATTATTAATTAATAACAGAATTACTAATTAAAGTAATTAATTTACTTTTTATTAATTGTTTTTAATTAATTAATAATATAATA
>QJOA01000347.1:0-66235 GCA_004155915.1 Monosporascus sp. CRB-9-2
GCCGTGAATTATGAATAATATTAATATAAAATATATAAAAATTATAAAAAATATATCGTATGACGGATTATATAAACATGAGGATAAAATTTTAATTTTAACATTTAAATAAGTAACGATGCGAAAAATTAATAATAATATTAATATTTATGAAAAACAATAACTTAACACGAAATCGATCGGTTAATAATATTTAAAAATTGGCCAAAAGAAAAAAATTATTTTATAAAATTTTATTATTATTATAATTAATAAAATTATTAAACATAAAAAGATATTATTAAAATTAATTTCGGATTTACAATTTTAATTAACGGTTACCGAAGATTTAATAAAACGATGTATTTTTTAAGAACAATGTTTTCTTTTTTTATGAAAATATATTTTCAAATTTAAAATATATTATTAAAGAAGCTTTTTAAAAATAAAATATTGGCTTAAAATTTACGTTATTGCGATAAATTAAATATTTATAATAATTATAAAAATTAAATCAATAATTTTTAAATCAAATTATGAAATTTAAAAATAATTTAAAAAATTAATGTTATTTATGAAAAAATTTAAGTTAATAAAAAAGCTAAAGGTAAATAATAATATTTTAAAAAAGGTTTATAGGTAACAAAAGTAATGAAGAAAAACCAGATTATAATATAAGTACGAATTAAAAAAAATATATTATAATCATAAATTGCAAAGTTATACAAGGAAATTATATTAGTTTGAAAATAATAAATAAATTATAATTATTATAACGAAATAACGAAAGCTTTTACGAAATCGAAAATATTAAAAGTTAGAGACGTATTTATAAAAACGGATAGGTTAAATATAAAATTAATTATTTAAAACTTTTGTCGAAAAAAAAGATAGGTTATTAATTTTAATATTATATCAATAAAGGATTATAATATATTTTAATTATCGATTAAAAAATCAATCAAATAAACTTTGATTAATTTTTTACTGATATATAAAACAATATAAAATTTTAATATTTCATTAATAAAACTAATAAACATAAGTATAACGATATAATAAAAACTTTATTACTTAAAGAAATAAAATATGTAATAAATAGAAAATATATTAGAAGAATATAACGTATTATTATAAACTTTAAAACATAATTTGAGTAAATAAATTATAATTTATTATTAAAGCATAAAAAGTTATTAAAATAATAAATTAAAATTTTATTAAAATTTTATAAATACCAGTAATTATTTTTTACTTTACTTATAACTTAAACCACATAAGGTTAAGAGTATTACGTAATTATTTTGAAAATAATTTTAAAAAAAAATTATATATAATGTTTTAAAATATTGATAAAATATTTAATATTTTTTGTACTTAAAAAAAAATATTATACCTCGTTATTAATTATAAATAATTTAACGATATTATTATTAAAGATGAAAGCTTATTAATATTAATTACCGAAATAAAAAATTATTTTCACGGCATTTAATAATTTATATTTTGAAATTTAAAAAAATAGACATTAATTAAATACAAATTAAGTTAAATAACGAATAAAAAATAATCTTTAAAGTTGAAAACGGATTTTTCGAATATTTTGTTATATTTTTTAAACTTATAAACGTACCGATAATTCTTTAACAAATAATTAATTACGTATTACGAAAATATTTAGTTATTCTCGTTATATATTATTTCGACCATATCTTAATTTATTTAAAAACCAAATAAAGCATATTAAATATATTTATAAAGTTTTATAAGTATTATAAAATGTTTTTCTTTCATTAATATTAAAAAAATACCTTCTATATATAAAAATTAAAATATTTAAATATATTATTACCGGTAAATCTATTAAAGTAAACTGAAAGAAATTTGCAGCTGTTAAAAAATGGGCATAATTTATGACGTTAAAAAATATAAATATCCTTTAAATCCGCTAATTATTATAAAAAGCTTTTACGTAATTTAGCATGATAATTATATTATTAATAAAGTTTATAAAAAAAAATACCAAGAAAATAAAAAGTTCGTTAATAAATTAAAAAGGTTTTATTTAATAAATTAATGTTAATTATATACGACTTAAAGTAATTAATCGAATTAAAAACCGACGTTTCGAATTATACTTTAAAAATAATAATCGGATATCGAATCGTTTAAAAAAAATTTATTTTATTACTTTTTATATTTCGGCTTCAGAGTGAGGCTCTATGGAACCAAGATACCAATCTATCCTAACCATGGAACCATTAATCAGTTATCGTGTTCGAAGATATTGGGTATAATATCTATCGTGCAAATTACATCGTGTAATAATTTTCTGTGTATTTGGCTCAGCCTAGAAAATAAGTCTTGAACTCATTCGACCTTGCATTACTTTTTATTTTTGCAAATTATATGCAACTAAATTAAATTATTTTATATATAATAAGGGATTTTTAATTATCGTTAACGCTTTTAAAAAATTTAAATATTATTTTAAATGTAATATGTATTAAATTAAAATATATACGGATTGCAAGAATATTACCTATTTTTTTACGATCTGAAAACTAATTAGAAAATAATTACGTTATTATTTATCGTAGAAAATTAAGACATAACAAAATAAACGTATTTAATAAACAATTTAACTTAAAAAAACTTAAAATTAAAGTTTAATAAAATTTTTTTAATACAATATCCGAAAACTATTTGTATTAACGACAAATTATTATAATAAAATATTTTTTAATTAATATATATTAATGAATATTAGAATATAATAACAATTTATTTAAAAAATAACGAATAAACAAAATTTAAATATTAAAATTCTTTTAAAAAAACTTAATACGAAATATATATAAACGTTAATTATATAAATATTTCAAAATTTATAAAACCTTAAAATAATTATAACGGATATATTATTATCTTAAAATAAAATTAACCGTATAAAAGGTAATGAGATAATATAATATTTACGTTAAAATAAAAATACGATAATATAAGTTTTATGGAAAGTTATAATTATTATCAATTTTAAAATAATTATAAAATTTTATTATATTTAATTTTATTATTAAACTTTTTATATTAAAAATTTCAATTATTAAAATATATTACGATAATATTTTCGTAATTATTAATTCTCTTAGCTAGCTCAGGCCTCGCTGGCTCTTTTTCAAAATTATTCAAGTACCGCTCCATAACGTTAATAATTAACTAATCAAATCCCAAATCTCCGTAACGAGCCAATAAGGCCTAAATGTTAATTTCAAAAAATAGGTTTCGTTTTTTATATTTATTTCTTTAAAAAAACGAAAATCCGTAATAACTTAATAACCTAACGTTATATATAATTATATTTATATTTATACGATTCCTTACGTTATAGCTTATTATCAATATTATTTTAATCTTAATTAAAATCCTTTTATTATTTTTAAAATTTAAAAGGTTTATTAATTAAAACCCGATTACGTTACGCTATTAACTCTGTTTTTAAAATACCATAAATCAGAATCTTTTTAATTTTATTATGTAATTTTAAATAAATAAAATATACGTATACGTACGATAACATTCTGGCAAAACTAATAAACGAATATAAAAATTCGAAAACTTTATTCGTAATTAGATTTTTGCCATAATTTTGGCCAATTATACGGTTTAATTATTCGAATTTACCGTTTAATTAAAGTATTATAAAGAAAAACGAATATAAAATAAACTAATAATCTATAAACGTTAGCAAAGTTTATAACTTTTATTAATTAAAACCTTTTTATACTTCAATATTACAATATATTATATAAAAAACTTATAATTTTCGTAAAAAGGCCTGGATTTTACTGTTTGCTGGAGGATTTATTTTTTAATATTCATAAAATTTATATTATTTTGGACGAAAATTAACGATTTATAAAAAGGTTAATTTTAAATTAATTTAAATTTTTAAATTAAAAATTATATGTTTAAGGAGAAAATATTCGTTATATAAAGCAAGGTTAAAAACGAAACGGCCTTATAATAATAACGATCTGGACGTTTTTACATATCTGTTTTTTATGGTTTTAATTATTATAATTAGGATAATTTTTAAAGTTAACGGTAAATATTTGGCGCGTTTATTAAGTAAATATTTATTATTTTCGAGTGTATTACGGGATAAAATTAATATATTAAAAACGTTAAATTTTTACGATAATTATTATACGTTAAGTAAAGATATAAACGGGTTATTAAATAATATTAAAATAATATTATTAAGTTTTTTTAATAATATAATTTTAATTAAAATAGGTTACGTTTTATACTAAATATAACAAAATAATATTATATTTTAATACGATAATTTTAATTCTAAAAAATATTTTTATAATATAACATTTCATTAGAATATTATTATACTAAATATTATTATTATTTTTATTCGTTATTATAATCGTATTTCGAAAAAAGGTTTTAATAATTCATATTTCGTTTCAATTAATATTACTAAAAAATAATTTTATAAAACGTTATAATAATATTTAATATTATTTAATACTTTTTATTAATTTATAATTAATATTTTCCTGATTTTATTTTTTAATTTTATTAATACGTGTTATAAACATAGTAAATAAATGTTTTCTAGCTTTTTTTATTTAAAACGAATATCGTATAATAAGCGTTATTCGATTTTTTTATATATAGTTAACGAAAACGAAAGTATTATTAACGGTATTTATAACGTTTATTAATTTCTTTAAATAATATATAAATTTAAAAAAGAATAATTTTATCGGGTTTTAAATTATTTTTATTTTATTTTTAGAAATTAAAAAATAATTAGTTATATTTGAAAAATATAGGTTAATTAAGTTAAAGCCACCGATTTATATAATAAAAAACGATAATTTCTTTTTATTCTTACCTTATTTTATATATAAATAAAATTTTTGTTTATATCTAGACGTATTTATTAACTTAATAATATAAGAGGAATATATATAATGTAAATAATTTTAAAAGTGGACTGTTAATTTTTAAATAAAATAATATAATTATATTGAAATTATTAAACGTTTATGTATTTAAAATTTTTAGTTTATATATGTATAATATTTATATATTTGCATGATTTTTATAAAAATTATACGTTAAATACGAATTATTTGCAAAAAAAGAAAAAAAAAACCTTTGATATATATAAAATTATCGAAAATATTTTAATCGAAAGTTTTTTTTTAAAAACGTAACTTACCGAATTTATAAAATATACATATTTCGGTTAACCGTTACCGAATTCGAAATTATTATACTTAATATAAATTTTAAATATTTTAGTAGCGTTAAATGGATAAAAAAGGTATTACGAAATTTCAATTAAAATATATTAACGGATAAAAATTTATTTAACGAAAGTTTTGTGTTATTACTTATTAATAATACGTTATTTAATAATATAAATAATTTAACGGATAATTCGTAAAAAACTTTTTTTTTTAATTCGGAAATATAATTTATTTATATTACTTTTAAACAACGGAATTTTAATTAAATCGTACGAAATAAAATTTTTTATCGGATAATTATAAAAGTAAAAATATTTTTAATACGGTTGATATTTTATAAAACGATAATCTTTTTAACCCGAATATAAATAATAATTAACCGTTAAACGATTCCATTTTGTCGATAAAGAATTTCGAAGTTATTACCGTTTTTTTTAAAAAATTTTTAAATTTATTTATACCTTTTGTATATTATACGATATGGCGATATTAATTATATTAAGCGGTTAAAACCGATATTATTAGTTTTTTTATAAAGCCGGTTAATATTATTATAACAGAAAAATACTTTCTTGCGATTAAATATTACGTTTTATAATATTAAATTAAATATTTATTAATGCAATTTTGGCGTTAAATTTAATTTTAATAAAATTTAAAACAAAAATATAAAAAGTATTTAATCGAAAAGGCACATATTATAATTTATAGCTTCTTAATAAAGTTTCCTATGCGACAAATAATATATATAACGTTAATTTAATTTTTTTTCGAGATTCGTTTTTGGTTAGGTACCGTACTTTTTTATAATACGAATTTTACGTCCGTTATTTTTTTTTCGCGAAATAAACGTTACATTATTCGAAACTTTCGTACTAAAACTATTAAACGGGTTTATTTTTTGCTTCGTAATTTTTGGCTTATAAAAAATATTTATTTCAGGTTAAAAAAATAATTAAAAATTTAAGTATATTTTAACCGTAAATTGTAAAATTTTAAAAATTTGATTTATCGATTTTAACGATACGTACCTATTAATAATGCCGGAAATAAGCTTAATTAGTTCAATATAGCAAAAATAAAAAATAACTTATAAATAACCTTAACGTAATTATCCGAAAAGTTTTTAATACCGAATTTTTTAAAAATAATTTGATTTTAGATAACCGTAATATGTTATATACGGAAAAAGGTTACAATTTTATGGTATAAATTACGGATAATTTAATAAATAATTTTAATCAACATTCTCCATTATTATTTATATTATTATTAAATAAGTAAAATAAGAATTTATCGGCTAAAAATAACCCGTTAACATAATTCTTTATATTTTTATTATTTTTATGTTTTGTTATAACCGATGCGGAATTTTATTATACTTTTTATATTAATAAATTTTCGAATTTATTATAATTATAATTAACAGTACTCCGTTTATATATTTATTTTATAATTATATCGTATATATTTTTCATATTATAATAAATTTATACACAAATAATATTATATTATTTATATAAATATATATTATATAATTTCGTATTAATTTATATAATTTATTTATAATTAATTTACTAATTAATATATCTCTATCTATTTTATAAAATTTTCGTCCGGTTTTACATTTTTTTGTAAGAATACAGCCCCCTAGAGCCAGACAGGACTTGGACAGGACCCCATAAATCCTGATAAGAACGTATGCAGCAACATCCGCTGATACGACCCGACAAGGGGCTCGTGGCTCAGTGGAGCTAGCTATTGGTCTGAGTATATAACATTTTTTACGTATTATTATAACTTATACATTAATAACTTTTTTTTATATTATAAAGGTTTAAAATTATTTTCGTTTTGGGCGTAATATTCGGGTTTAAATCCTGTTAAAAACATTTATTCGGGTCATATAATAACGCCTTATATTTTGAAACCGCGTACCAATATTTCTTACTATATTTTTATACGTAATTTATATATTTATTGCTTATATAACCCCGTAAATTGTAGCATTTATAAAACAGTTATATAATATATATTTTTATTAACTGGCCCGGTTTATAAACTTATAAACCTTTTTTCGTATTTTTTATATTGTATTTAATTTTTATATCCTTTTTATTAAGTTATAAAAGCTAAAATTAATCGAAAATCCTTAATTAATTTAATAATTTAATAATTTATAAGGCCGGTATAATCCGTTATAACGTATATATTATTTTTTCGGGCGTTACTCACTAAAATAACCCGAACGGTATTATTAATATTTAATATTTATATAAATACTATATTTTTAAACGATTTAAAGTTTTGTTTATAATATAAACTTTTCGTAATATTACCGAATTTTAATATTATTATTAATTATAAAATCTTTTTAATTAATATAGATTAAACTTTGCGTTAAAACGTAAGGTATTTATAACCTTTTAAATCCTTTTTATATTAATATAATTCTATAACATATAATTAATATTAAAAATCGATTACGTATAATATATATTTTCGGTAAAAAACGTTTTAAATTTTAAAACAATTTAATGTTATTTGGTTAATATAAAGTTGCTTTAATTAGAATAAGGTCGTAAGTTATATTATATTACGAATTATTCTGGTAACGGTTTTAGTTAGTTTTTGGATTAAAGTTTTATTATCCGTTTTTAAAGTTATTTATTAAAAGTGAATTATTTATTAAGGTTAAGCTATTTATTAAGAATAAGTTATTTATTAAAGGTAGGTTATTTATCGGGGTTAGGTTATTTATCGGAGCCAGGTTGTTTATTAGAAATAGGCTGTTTATTGGAAATATTATTAATAAGTTTAACCTGCTTAATCGAAACTTTAAAATTTTTGGGATTTAGTTAAAATATATTATAGGCAGAATTTAAAAAAAGTTTTTTTAAGTAATCGCTAAAATCGTTTATATATCACGATATTATAAAATATATAAAAGTGTATATCATAGTAAAAATTTTAAATAGTAAACGACAAAATAATAGGTTAATAATTATTATATTTTATATAAATTAATTTAATATATTAGATATACTAAAATATTTACCAATATATAAAATACTACTAAGCTTTTGTTTAAGTAAATAATATTAATTATTTATTAAATAATTATAATAAATTTATTCGATTTATATTTAATTGAAGGAAATTTATAAATTATATTAAATAACTTATAATAATTTTATTAGTATTCTTTATATACGGTTATTAATTCTTTTTATAAATTATTATTTCATTATATAAAGAATAACGTTAATTCGGGTTTTTATTTAATTACTTATATAAACTTAAATATTTATATATTTATATTTATATACTTTTAAATTTCAATTTTAATTATATTAATTATTTTCGGATTCTTTTATGACTTATTGGTAATTCGTAAAATTTGTTAATATATTAGAATTTTTTATATATCTTATATTATTATTAATATATATTTAGAAATTAATTAGTATACGAATTTTATTTTATTTTATTTTATACGTTTTATTTTCTTAATTTTTATTTTTCGTTTTAATTAGTTAAATATACCGTCCGTAAGTTTATAATATCCTTATTTTACTTATATATAAATATTTATTTTTTAGCATTTAATATATATAATTATTAAAATAATATTATTATCGTTTAATAAAAGAAAATACGGTAATTATATCCGAAAGTTATATAACGATTTGGTAAAAAATTAAACGTATATAAAGATATAAATACCGTTAGGTTATTATTCGATATAATTTATATTAATTACGTCGTTGCATTTTCTAAATTAACCCTAGTTATATATACCTTTTTTTGAATTTTATACCAGTTAATAAATTATTTATAGATGCTGTTAAATAAGCTTTCGATAAGGTTGTAATATTAAACGGTTTTAATAAAGTTAAATATATTAAGATATATTTAAAAACGTAATTTATTTATCGTTATATAATTTTTAACTTAAATTCTATTAACAATAATATCGAAATAATATTTAAATAATCATTTAAGGCCCTTGGTTATATATATATAATTTACGAAACGTTAATAAAAACATTTTTATATATTTTAACAATTTTTACTTGCCGTTTTTATTAAATTTAAACAAAATTATAAGATAATATATAATTTTATTCGTTTTTTTATTATTTTAAAATATAATTATAAAATTAAGGATACAAAAAATATAAATTATTAAAAAACATATTTTAAAAACAAAAAAGCAAATATTTTTTATATTATAAATTTAACCGGTATTTTTTAAAAGCCCGTATAATTCGGGCCGTTTAACGTTTTCGGACGTTTATAATTAATAATAACTTATATAATATAAATAATATTAAGGATATAATATAGTTATAATTCCGATTAATAATATAAAACCGTAATATATCGTATAATATTGAAATGGAGCAGGGTGCAGGGTCGGACACATGCCCTGACTGATCGGTTAGTCAGCACCCGTCATGTATTTCTAGCGGTTCTTTTCGCCGGACGCAACCCCGAGATCACCACTCACCACTCATCATTCATAGCTTTGCTTTTGGACTGGTCTCAACACCAGAATACAGTTGGCGTTGCCATCATTATCTCGTGAACCCTGGGCTCACTCGTGACACGCTCTTCGATTATGCACTGGTTAGGACCGAATCTCCCCGTCACAATTCAATATATATTATATGAATATTATTTTATAATATTAAACGAAGAAAAAATCCGTAATTAGAGGCAGTTAACTGCCGAATAAATAATTATATACAGAAATTAGATTTTTAAATATTATAATATATTCGATACTGGTATCGAAAATTTTAATATTTATTTAAATTATCCGATTTTCGTATATAAATATTGGAATTTTTTAAAAAGAAATTCCGAAATTTATCCGGGTTTTAATTACGGTAAAAAAAAGCGTAATATTAAATAATAAAAATCTTATACTTTTATACGTTTTTTACTTTAAAAAGTTTAATTTTAAAAGCCGTAAATTAAAATATTAATAAGTTTTAAAATAAAGTATTTACCGATAAATAATATTTTTAAACTCCCGCAAAGATTATCCGCTCGTAACGATATAAAATTATTAAAACTTTTTTTTAAAAAAACGTATTAAAATAAATAATAAACCCCGAAAAATATTAATCAAAATTTTAAATTAACTAATTCGAACAAACCGTAATCGGAAAAAGTTTTAATTAAGGGAATAAAATTATAAAGCGTAAAAACTCCGGATTTATTATAAAATCGGAATCTTAAATATTTTAAGTTGGTACTTAAACAAACGGAGGTTAAAATAGTTATAAATATAACGAAAAAATAAATTATTAATATTTCCATTTTTATATAATAAATTCTTTATATTAATTAATGGCTCTGAATTAAGATATTTTAAAAAATAAAATTTAAAATTTAAAATTAATTGAACAAATTCTTTTAAAGAAAAGCGGAAAATAAAATTTAAAAAATTATAATTTGACGTTATAAAAGAATTATAAGTTAAAAAGGATAATTTATTAAGAATGCCGTTAAATTATAATTTATAACGTATAATATTAAAATGCGTTAATTTTTAAATTTATAAAATTTATTATATATTTATAGTAATATATAATTAATTGGAATCGAGAAGAATTAATATTGACATGAAATTTAACGAATGTAAAATTAACATAATAATAAATATAATTATATTATTTTATTATTTCATATAATTACATTATCTTAATATCCAAAAAAATACTTTCGCATTTTAAGGTGACGTTAATATTTTACGAAAATTTAAATAAATTAAAAAGAAATATTTATAATATTCCGTATTTTAACGAGTTTAAGTAAGTTCAAGAAATATATTTATAACGTTCCGTATTTTAACGAATTTAAAAATATACGGTTAAAAATTACGAAAAGTTATAACGTTATATTCGATTTTTAATATTCCTTATTTATTAACGACTGCGACCCCGTTTCGAAACCGAACGCGTTTTTTGTTATTTGCTTTAATTAAAACCGGCAGGGTTTCGTTTTTTAATTTTCGATTTAATATTACGGTTATTATTATCTTTAAAGAAATATTTTTTACTTTTAATGCGTAATTTTCTGACTTTGATAATAACTATTATTTCGGCTTTATTTTCGGATATATTATTCATAACGTTAAGTTACGTAACGCTACTTTTTAATAATACCGGCAATTCCGGTAACGATATAAAAACAAAGGAATTAAACGAATGCGGATACAGTAACGAAGGCGGTTTTAATAAATTAAAAATATTAAAGATTTTTAGGTTTTAGATTAACGTTATAAATAAAAGGAACAGGGGAGGTTTTTAATTAAATTAATTTATTAATATTACGGATTACGCGTACGAATATAAACGTTGTAATAACCGAACTTATAATTTCGAGCTGGAAAGACGTATAAATTATATGCCAGATCGGTATTTAAATTGCTAAAATTACTGTTAAATTTTTAATGCTTAATTTAAACCGAACGGTTATAATTAATAAGTATTAATTAAAACGGAACGCGGTTTACTACGGTTATATGATTTTTTTTCCGATATTTATTACATTTGTAATATAGTTATAATTCGTAATTTATATAAATCGGTTTAAAATATGAAAATAAAACGTTATTGCTTTAAATTAAACGAATCTCGCCGTTTACGGAAATTTTTTTATATTTTTTGCAATATAAAAAATACGGGTTTTTCGTAAATTAAATATAGCGAAAATAAAAAATTATTTTTCAAAATGTTTTAATATTATTATTTATTAAATCCGGCAATTATTTTAATTAATTCGATTATGTTTTAAACCGATTAGGATTTCTTAATTGGGTTTAATTTATTCGGAAACGAATTAAATAAAAATTATTTAAGTTTAATAAAAATAAAGATTTATTTTATTTCGTTACCGATTAACGAAAAAAATTATATGAAAAATAATTTATTTGTTTACCGTTTATATTAAAATCTTATTATTTCTTAAGTAATTCGTTTTAATAAACCGGGTTTGAATTATTTTTATATAAATACTTTCGAATTTTAAAATTTAAATATATAAATAAAATTAAAAATACATAAATTATAATAAAATGAAGTTAAAATAAAATTATTACCTTTTTTTTTTAATATAATAACTTCGTTTTCCTTTAAATATATTAAAATCGCTTATAAATATATTTGTCGTTAAATAACGTATATTAATAAGGCCTTATTTTCGACCGCACTTATAGCTTAAAATTATTTTATTTCGAAAATTTATAAATATTATTTTAATTAATCGAAAAACAAAAATAGAATTTAATAATTATTTCTGTTTAATCGGAATTATTTACGGTAAATTAGTTATCGTTTTTTTATTATTTAAATTAATTACGGCGATTTTTATTATAACCTTTATATTTTTAAAAGTAATACAGTTTTTAGTTTATTAGACCTAGTTTTTTTTGCTTATTTTAACTTTTTATAATAATTAATTCGGTTTTATGTTATTAAATACTTAATATAATATAAGTATTATAACTTATTTATGGTTAATTATATTTAATTACTTATAATTAGGGATTATTCGACCAAATTATTATTACAAATCCTTTAACGAAAGATTTTTCGGGGTTTTTTATTATATTATTTAATTAATATCCGGAATATTTATACCTAATCCAAAAATAACGGTAAATATTACGATATAAATAAAATTATGAAATTATTTAAATTTATTAGATATATAAGTTTGGTTTTCAGAAGGCATTTCGGCGTTATAAAATTTAAATATTCATTTATAATTTTCGATAAATACTTTGATTTATTAAAGCTTTAATTAAATAATTAGAAATATTTATATTTTTCCGTTTATTATTAATATAAATAATAATTTTAATATTAATACCTAATTTAATAAATTAAATTTTAAAATTGAAATTTTATAATTCGAATATATTAATTATTAAAAAAATTAAATGCGTTTAATCTAAACGTTAACTTTTAAATATATAAAAAAATAATAATATTAATTCCGCAGTGATTAATATTAAACCGCCGGGTTTTTACTTTATAATTATATCTTAATAAATCGCTGGTTTTACGAAAACCGCCATATTTTATAATTCTTTTTTATAACGTTATTAATAATTATAATATACGTAAATTAATATATATAGAAAAATAAAATACAAGTTACGAATATAAATAAATCTCATCCGAAAATAATATAATTATATTATTTAATAATTATACGTTTGAATATTTTTCAATTAAGTTTTTTCGTAGCCGTAAATATTAAAATAAGAACAAGTATAATATTATTAACATAAAAATTCGTTATCTTTCGGTTAAATCTATTAATAGTATAATTTAAATAATGATTAAATCGATTATTAAAATAGAAATTTAAATCATTAAGAATTTTCCGAAAATTATTTTAATAACAAAAAAAATATTAAATTTTTCGAAAATTAAATTATATACCGTATTAATTTATATTTTCTATAAAATATAACTTTATTTCTTAAATATAAAACTTAATATAAAACGAATAAAGCGACGGCGTAAAATCTTTATAAGGTTATCGATTATATATTTAATATTAACGTATAAATTAATAACGTTTATATCGGCGAAAAACCGGTAAAGTTATCGGATAAAAATAAAGGTTTCGTTTTTAAAGGTTAAATTTTTAAAGGATCAAAATATTTACTTTAAACTCTTTAATATATTTTACGTACTTAATTAATTAAAAAACTATATTTTAAAATTTATTATAAATAATTTTATGTTTTATATAATGTTATTTTAATTTGTAAAGGTATATTATTATTATGCTGGCGAAAAAAATACATTATTATAATATGCTGTTAAGTAAATCTTTAATTATTTAATTTAATTAATAATGATAATTCCATTTTAATTAAGATTATAAATTTATAAAATGATAAATATTTTAATTTCAAATTAAGTTTTTATAAATATAAATAAATAACGTTAAAATAAAGTTATATTTAATAATTTCGTTTTAATAATTTTTGATAATTTATATAAGCTTGCCGATAAGTAGGTAAAAATTTTATCTTAATATATTAGGCCTTATTTTAAAGGTTTTGTTATTTTTGTGGAGAAATTTCTTAATAAGGTTTAGTTAATACATTTAACCTTTGCAGGTACTTCTAGAGCCGGAGGCTCTAGCTACGGCTGCGCCGCAGGCGCAGCCCCAATCTCAAAAATAGGGCCCGATTTTAGTGAGGCAAGCTATAAAGTGCGCTATAGGGTGGGCTATAAGGTGCGCTATAAGGCACCTTATAGGGCTGAACCTTTTAAAACATTCTAAGCGACCCCCTTTTTCATTTTATAATTGAACTCTTTTTTTATATCTTAGACTTTACTTATACGTATTTAAATTACAAAAAGTCGCAAAATTAAACCGATTTAAATTTTATTATTTGTAGTTAATAGGGATTAAATTAATTATAATTTTTTTTAAATAACGTTACAATATTAAGTTATTTATAGATAAACAGCAAGTATTATAGGGAGACTGAAACGGTGGCGGGTCGATGACAGGTGTAAAAATAGTAATATATGGCTTTTATATATAAAAAAAAAATGTGCGAATAGCACAACTTAATAAAAAAACGTTTTAAATCTGTGGTACGAATCCTAATATATTTATTAAAACAATCAATTTATTTTAAATTTAATTTAGTTATAATTAAATATTATTATTTAATATAACTTTTTAAGTAATTAGTAATAAACGTTTACGGTACTAGGGTTTAAGAAAAGTTGTTCCCGTTATAATAATAAATAACGCTAAGATTTAACTTTAAAATTTAATAATTTAAATAATTATTTTCTTTTATATTTATATTAATTCCACTTTTTCCTTACGTTTACTTAAACCTTTTATGTGTTTTAATTCTAATAATTATCATACTCGTTATTATAAAAAACTTTATTAAAAATTTAATCTTGTTAAAGTTAAAAATAATTTTTATAATAATGTTCCATACAAGCTCGCAAGCCAAAAAAGCTCGCAAGGCGTTTCTTAGTACTTCTTAATAATACACTTAAACAACTTAATTATAACATGTTAAATTAATCGCAATTAATCGAATATCTTTTTGCTTAGTTATATCTACAACTTCTCCCTAAGTATACATATTATATTAAAGCTTTTTACGAAGGTTATACTATTAATTTTTCCTTTTAATCCGTCCTTAACCTATTAACGTCTAAAGTATTTAAACTTATAATATCTTTAATTAGTTAAAATGAAAACCGACTAACGAAAAACCATTATTAACATAATTCTAAATTTATATACACGAGTATTTCTCATCCGGCCTCGATCATTAAAAATATACGCTACAAAATATATCGGGAAACACGTTATAAAACGTATTAAATGACGCATTTAAAAGACACGCTAAAAAAGTTACGGGACGTTTTACGAGGCGGCTAATAAGGTATATCGATTTTAATTTTGCAATAATTTAAAATCTACGTAATTATACGATTAAAATAAACGTTTTCTAAATAAATAAATACTTATTATATAAAATAAACAATTTTATTAACTAATAAAAAAGATTATAACAAAACATTGCTGTTAACAGATATTAAAATTGATCGGTTACGATCGGTTTAAAAAGGAAAAATGATAATCTAGCGTTTATAATAGACGTTAGTATAATATACATACTTAAAAAATCTATAAATATAAATACAAAAAAAGTATTCCATTAATTAAGATTAATTTATTATATTATTATTAAGTATTTCGAATTTGTTATTATAAGGTATTAAAAAGCGGCTCGCGAGCTATATCGCTCGCAAGCTTATCCAGAACGCTATCGTATTTTATAATGATAATTTAAATAAGTTCGAATTATTTAAAAAATAATTTTAAATTTTTATATAAAATTTATTAATGATTAACTTTCCGCTGTAACCGTGTTTAAAATTAATTTATTATTTAATAAAATTCGATAACTAGTTAGTTTTAACGCGTTTTATAACGAATTAAGTAAGTAATTGATTAACTATATTTTTAACATATTAAAGCTGGATTAAAAACTTTACGGATTGAAATTAAAAACTTTTTCGATACTAAATTTTTTTTCTATCAGCGTTAATTTTCGCAAATTGAGAGCATTATTAATTTAAGCGCATTAATTATATTATCTGGCTTTTAAAATAAATTCGAAAACTTTATATATAAAATACCACTTTTTAAAAATATGTTTCGGGTTTCGTTTTTTTTAATTCAAGTAATTAAGTTTATCCTAGCTTTTCTTATAAAACGTTTTATATAATTAATGTTAAAAAACTTATAATTTTAAATAACAGGTTAAAAAGTTAAAAAGTTTAGCTTATTAGTTTATATAGCTTGCTCGCTTATATTGTACGTTATATTTATTAAACTTAATTTAATTTCGTTTTAACCTTTAATTATTTATAATATTTAAATTTTTAAACTTTTAAAATTATTAAAAAAACTTAATAATTTTAATAATAACGTCAAAAACGAAACCTATATTTTAAAATTGATATTTTAACCTCGTTGATTAATTTCGGAAATATAGAATTTAATTAGTTAATTTTAACGTTAAAAATCGGTACTCTAAAAAACTAGCTAGCAGGATCTAAGCTAGCTGTGCTAAGTTTCGCGCAACTTTAACTCAGGCCTTTTTAGCTCGCTATAGAAAAGAGCTTTGCTATTACTGCAGTGAACATATTGCTATTTCTGCAGTGGTCCCACTTCCACCTGGCATACACCTGGCACACCTGTCAGTTCGCACCTAGTCTTCCCGTAAAAAACTCCTTATATAAAACACTAACAAAATATACCCATTTTTAATTAATTTATTAAGGTGCACTCTTATTAACAAAACGTATTTAAACTTTAATAATATTATAATAAATTTTTTTAAAAACTAACGCTTTATAAAGCCTTTATAATACTTTTATATCCCTATATAGCAGTTAATTATCGTTAATTAGGTTAACCGTATTAACCACGACCAAATTAAGTACCTAAACGCCTAGTTCCAGCTAGAAATAACCTGTTACGCTTCAAGAACGGTACGTAACAATAACAAATTTTTGTTAACGGCGTCTAAAATCCAAAGCAGCCGTAGCGGTTAAGGTTATCGCCACGTTAGGCGTTATAAGTATTATAAACGGCGTCACGGGCGCCGATAAAGTTATAAATATTATTATTCCTTATAGACCATTTCGTCCGTCACCCCTTTTATGTTCGTTATATTTACCGTGTCCATTATATTAATACATAACCTTATAACTACGGTTCCGGCTTAATGCTTTTATTACGGTTATTTATAACATTCTAAATAATATAAATAACGTATTACTTTAAACGTTACCTTAAATTAAAGGCGTATTACGTTACGGTATACCTATTATAAAAATTATAATATAATATTACCTTTAAATTCTTTGAAGGATTTTTATAATAAACGTTTATAACAAAATAATTTATAAAGGTTTCGGCGTACATGAACTTTTCGGATTTCTAAACAAAGAATTTCGGATAAAATTATTAAGGCGTTATAAAAACGGTTACGTATTTAAGCAACTTATAACTTACGGATAAATAAATAAAAAATTTGTTAATTTATATATTATTAATTATGCCTTTAAAATAATAAAAATTACTTATTAAATTCCGCCGTCTATATTATTATTCGTTAAGGTTATTTATTAATAATTTTTTAATATAAAAATCTTTAAACGTTAAATAAATATTATAATATATAATATAAATGTATAATATATTACCTTACGTTTTAACAGTACCCGTATATAGCGGTAACAGTTAAGGTATTAAATAAATTTACGTTAAAAAATTATAATAACGTTCGGTAATATTATTTTGTTAAAAAATTAATAATCTTTTTCGAATAATGGAATATAATATTTTTTATTTATTTATGTTAAATATAATTACGGTAAAATTAAATAACGTAATTAATTATTATTTAATAATATTTCGCTTTTAATTTATTAATTATTTTTATGTAAACTTTATTTATAGGAAAAAAGTTATTACGTCCGTTCAATAAATAACGTTTAATAAAATAATAATTAAATTCCGTAAATACGTTTATTTAAATTCTGTAATTATAATATTATAAAATAAAATAATTAACTTATGAATAATAATAATAAAATTTATATTTTCTTTAAATATTTAACGATAGGTTATTAATTATTATCGAACGTATTCATTAAACGTTATTAAATAACGTTAAAATTCATTTTAATACGTAAATATATTATATATTATTAATATAATAATTATCCTTTACGGTTATAAAGGATAAAGAAAAGCAAGTTTTTTAAGGAATAAAATTAATCATTATATCTGGAACGATTTAAATGTTAAAGACTTTGTTAATCGTTATTTTTTTAACTTTTTTTTAAAAATTTATGACATTATTTTTATTATTATTAATGTTACCGTTATTTTTAAAAGGGTTAATATTATTGTTATTTTCGAAAAAAAAAAAATTTCTGTTATAAAAAATAACGTTTTTATTTATATAAAAGCTATATATTTGTTATTACGTATCTAGTAACGTTATTATTATTATGCCCTTAAGTTTTTCCTCGAAAGCGGAAAAAAAAATATTAAAATATAAAATATAAATTTTTTCTAAAAAAGACATAATATTATTAAAATAATTATTCGAATAATACTTTTATTTTATTGTAAATAACGTTAAACGTTATATTAAAAACGTTTTTATAATTCGTATAATCCGTAATCTTTATATAATATATTTTATAACGGTTAGTTTTATATATATTTTTTTTAATAATAATACGTTTAAATCCTTATTATATTTTAATATATTATAAATATATTTAAAACGTACTGGCAATATAATTAAAATTAATTTTTTTTACAAATAATTCGATAAAAATAACTTTTATTTTTAAGCGTTTTAATAAACGTTTAAACTGCGGTAAATTTCTTTTATAATTTTATTTTGAAAATATAATTATTAACGATTTTAATTTTTATACATATAAGAGAATATAAAAATATTATGTATAATAACGCTATAATAACTTAAACCGTATTATCGATTTTATATTAATTTTTAATATAACGTCTTTATTTATCCGTAAAACGTTTATATATCGCATTGCTTAAATCGTTATTTAAGGTTTTATTATTAAAATAATTATAAATATAATTATATATATTTTATAAAAAGTTTAATTTAAAAATAAACTTTTAATCCGTTTTGGCCGTAATTTCTATATAATTACGTTACGTATAACTGATTTTTTTCGTAATTTATTTAATTCGTTTGCCAGTAGTTTAATTCTTTTCTGCCGTATTACGGTTGCAAAAAACGGTTATTCGAATAGGGTTTCCGTAACGATAATTATTATATTAATTACGTTTAATGCCTAAGCCGTTACGTTTTGTATAATATTAAATATAGGCGTAAACGGGCTTCCAAAAATTAATAAAACGTCCGTTTTAAGAACCTCCTTTTTTAGGATTCGGGATTTTCGTTATGGTGGCAAGATATTGTTACGGCCAGCATTGTTGCAGTATGGTAGCTAGTTTATTAGCGTTATGAACGAAGATTTTAAGCTAAAGAAAAGAAAGGAAAAAAGGCAGAGTTATAAAATGCGTAAAAATTTACAAATATCCCTACTTTTTATATGGCAGGTGGCTAGTTATATAGTAACTATTAGCCCTATATAACGGTTACCAGCTTTACGGTTTAATCCTGATAATTGCCGTTATATTACCTTCTTTTAAAAACTTATATACCATTAAAATAAATGTATAAATTTTTGTTAGTTATAAGTACCGTTTTTTCTTTATTGGTTCGGTTTTTATTTTTGTAACTTTATTATTATCGGGATAATTTTCGTTAATTTTATCGGTAGCCGTTACGCGTATTTATTTTTATAAACGGATCGATAATTTAAATATTTTAAAATATTCCGTATAAAACCGTTTTGTTATAATCGGGACGTTTTTAAAGTTAATTACAGAATATTATATTTCGTTAAAATCAGAACTTTTTTATTTGGTTTAATATTATAACTTTTTATAACGTTTATTAAATTTTAATTCTTTATTTAATTTTATTTCGAATTTTAACTTATTATTAATTCTTTTAAGTAATGGTAATATTTAGGTTTGTTAAAATAACGGATTATTGTCGGCTTTATGTAACCGATCGGCGTAAAATAAGTTAATTATTTTATAATTCGGCCGTAAATTAACAACGAAATTATATTTACTTTTTTTAAAATTTTGGAAGGTTTTATTTATTATAAATCTAAATAAATACTTAATAATTTACGTTATAAAACCTTTTTTACGAAAGAAAACTTTATTACCGATTTTAAAATTTATTAAATAACGTTTTTTTATTAATTTAAGTTTTTTAATATTTTTATATTTTTAATACGGCTTTTTTAATAAACGTTAGAACGTTTTTAATTTATTTAATAAAAATTAATATCCGTTAAATTAGCTTAATTTTTACTTTTATCATATTTAAATTTAACTAAAATAAATTTTAAATATTTTTATTTAATAGCATTTTTAACGGAATTATATTAATTAACGAATATTATAATAAATTATGCGTAAAATCTAATACCAGTATATATATATTTTAATTATTTTGGTATTTATTAATATAAAAACGTAAACGTTAATTTAATTTTTAATTCATAAATTTAATAATTTTTTAAGTTTGTAGGTATAGAACCTTTTTATAACGATATTTTATACCGATAAATTCGTTTAATTTAATTAAAAACTTAAAAATTAAATTATTTTACGTTATCGTTAATTTAAATAACGGATATTTTAAAAAAACCATATAAATATTATTAATATCGATTAATTAAGATTTTAACGGTATTAAACTTTTTATTTAATAAAATTGTTATAATTTTATTAAATTTATTAATAAACGTCCATATATAATTTTAACCGTAACGGTTTTTCGGCATACTTTTTCCGTCGACGATAACGTGATTTCAAATATTATTCGGAATAAAAAAAGGGCGAAAAGATTTCGGAGTTTTATTTCGAAACGTTTTGTTCCGATAATAATTATAATAATTCCCGATATATTATCGGATATTTTGTTTAAGCCGGGGCTAAATATATTTTTATATTAATATTTTAATTATTTTATTTTGGCTAAAGTACGTAAATATTTTGAGTACGTAAACTTTACGGATAAATACGGTATGGAAAAAATTGCAGTCGTTAATTATTTTTTCGGATATTATTACTTAATTATTTTTTTGCTTAAGTTTTACGTTTTATTTTTGCGACGGGTAAGGTCGGCCAAATCGGTACCTTGCGGAATATTTTTGATTTGTATCCCAGTCGACATTTTGTTAGTAGTAGCGATAAAAAAGTTTAATTATTCCGGGGGAATTAAGGTTTAATTCTTTTTTTTTTCGGGCCTTAATTATAAATAAATTGACCGTTTTCCGTAATAAAGCATTCGCGGCGACATTTTTTTTGTTAGGTCGATATTAAAAGGTAATATTGAAATAAATAAAAAAGTTGGTTTATCAGATTTGGTATGTAAAAAAAATGCATTTATTTACGAAATATAATAAAGCCTAATAATTAATTATTATAAAAAACTTTTATTTTTGAAGTTTAAGGTAATAATGTTTAAGGGTTTAGATTATAATAAGTAACTTTCGGTTTTAAATAGGATACGCCTTTTTTATTAAAGTTATAATTTTCGAAAAATATTTTACGGATTTTTATTCGTTATTTTTTTATTGTTACTAAATAATATTTTTAATTACATTACGGGATACGTTTATTTTTATTTCGATCGGTTAATTAAGTTAAAAAAAAGTAAAAACTGGGATTTTATAAATAAACTGTTTTATTTTTTCGAAAGTTCGTTTTTATTTGAATTTTATTACGAAAAATATATCTTTTTTTAATAAATGGTTTAATAATTCGGTTATACCGTTTTTATAATAATAAAATATTTGTACGTAATTATAAAATTTTATAAATAAACGAATTATAATACGATTATTAAAATTTTCGAACTTTTATTTTCAAATTATTTTAATTTTAGCTTGATTAATAAAAATATTTACGTTTATTTTTATAATAATATCGAAATAATTTACTTTTTTTAGCGCTAAACCGGGATTTTTTAATATTCTTTTAAAGGTTAATTTTGTATAATTAATAAATAGTTTTTTCGTAATATTTTTAATATTTTTTTTAAGGCCGGAATAAATTAATACGTTATCGGCGTAAACGTTTACGTAATAATCGAGGAATTCATATAATTAAGTATTAATAAATAATTGTTATTAAGTAAGGCCTATTTTAAATCTAAATAAGAATATTTTTTATTAAACCGTTTTTGAACGAGTTTTAATTATTACTAAATATTTTAATTTAATAATAATATAAAGTTTATAAAATATTGAAATAATATTAATTTTAATAAAGCGTTTAACGTTTTAGTAATTAAATATAATATTATTTATAAAAATCGATTTTTTAAATGCTGGTTTTTTTAATAATAATCGATATAAAACCGGCGTTCCGATAAATATAATTTTAAAATCAACAAAATTAAGGTAGCATTTTTCTATATATATAATTCGATAAAGTTTATTTTTAATAATTTATTTAGTATCTTTTTCTTTAATAAGAAATATTAAATAGGTATCCGATAGATTAAAGGTTTAAGGTAGGTATTAGCCGGTCGAATTTCAGAATTACGTTATAATCGAGTCGGAAATCTAGAAAAGTATTAACTTTTTTTTTCGAAAATAATTTTTTTAAATAAACGAAAAGTTTTAAGAAAAGTTTCCGGCTTTGTTTTATATATTTCGGATCTTTATTTTCAGAAAAAAGAATTTTGGCCGTTATATGTTTTTTATTTTTATAAAATAGTTAACGTTATAACGTTCGATTTTTCATTTTTTAAAAATCTTTTTCTTAAAATAACAAAAATTTACTTTATTATTTTATATAAGGGTTAGGTTTTAATTTATTTGTTAATAAAATAATAATTACGTTATTTTTAATAATTTTTATAACGGAAAATGTTGGCTTAATATTAAATATATCCGGTATATCTTTTGTGTTTAATATATCCGATGGAATAATAAATACGGATATTAAGGTAGAATTATTTTTGGTTTTTTTTATAAACGTTAAAAAATTTGGTATTGTTTATCGGCCTTTTTTATAACGTAGTTACGGCGGTTAACGTTTTTTTAAATTTTAGAGTTAACGTGCCCGTTTAATAAATATCAGGTTAAAAGTTTAATCGCCGGTAAGAACTTGGCAAAAACTCAGAAATTATCGGGTTAAATAATATTTTTATTTTTATAAGTTAATAATAAATTATATTTTTTTTATATTTAATTAAAATTAAGAAAAATATTATATCCGGTATTTATAATTTAAAAAATTTAATCCGGAAAACGTTATCCGTTAATTTCGAATATTATAATTATTTTAGCTTTTATTTAGCCGGCGGGTTATTTTCGGTAATTTTATAATTAAATTAATTTTTTTAACCGAATAATATAAACTTATAATCGTTTTTTCGTTTACTTAATAAAAAAAGATTAACGAAAAATCGGGTTTATATTTTAATATTATAAAAAGTAATAATACGTAAGTTAATTATATTTATATAAATTTGCATAACTTTAATAAAGAATTTGCATTTTGTAAAATTATTTATATCCGTTATTATTAAATAAAAAGAATTATTAAGAAATCTTCCGATAATTTCATTTTTTTTCTGATTTGTTAAAGTTGAATAAATTTTTTATTAGTTTTATTACGGCAAACTTTTTTTTGTTAAGGTAATTATTAACTTTATGTTCCTTTTTGTTATAATTAAAATATATATTAACCTTTTAATAAGCCATTTTTTTAGCTTCCGATAAAGGCTTGCCGGTATTACTTAAAGTTTTTGATTTATTAGGATTATTATTTAAATAAAGGTTTTTATTTTTATTTTTCGGTTTATTATTATTAAGGTCGTATAATTAAAGTTTACGTTTTTATTAACGTTTTTTATATGTAAATTATTTATTATAAGTAATTAATATAATTATAAAACTTTTTATAAATAACGTTAAAATTATAATTGTTTTTAAAAAGGCGTAAGTTAAAGTTTAAAAAAAAGAATTTATAAAATATATTTTTATTTATTTTTAATACTTTTAACCTTTTAAACGATGGCGTTATATTTAAAAATGAAATTATAAATATTTTAATTTTTGCCGGGCTTAAAGGTAAAGGTACGGAAAGTTTTTCTGGTAACGGAAACTTGGTTCGAGTTATAATATAATAATTTTAATACCTGGATTATTTCGGTTATATAAAAAAAAGGTTATATAATTAATCGGTAACGAATTTTGATTACTTATTTAGCCTTTTTTTAAAAGCTTTATTAAATAAATTATGCAAATCTTTTTATTCCGAAAAATCGATTTATTTATTTCGAATCTATTTATAATTTTATAAATTTAAGTATTAAATTTAATTTTGTTATTATTAAACTTAATTAAATAGTTAAAGTAAGCTTTTTTTTAAATTATAATTAAAATTCGTATTATTATTTTCCGTAAATTTACGGAAAACGCGTTATATTATTATATCGGCAAGGGAAAACGTATTAATATTACCGAAAACGTTATTAATTATATTTTTCCGGCAAAGGCGGTTGGTATCGTTAAAAAAATTAAAGAAATAATAGCTTTATTTAGCTTAAAAATAAATAATTTTATTACAAAATTTTTAAAGTTTTAAACGTTTTAATTATTATTAACTATTTCGTCGATTAGTTATTTATCGCAATCGGTTTTTAAATAGTTATAATTTTGGTTTCAATTTGGTAAACCTTTTATTTTTACGCATTTGGTTTCGGTTTTCGATATGTTATTTTTTGCCGTTTTTTTTAAAAAAATATTCGTTATTTTGTATACTTTAATTTAAGTTTTTAAGAAAAAATTTATACTTTGAATTTTATTTTTAATTAATTTAAATCGTCTTAAACATTAATTAATTAATAAGTAAATCTTCTAAATAAATATTTAGTTTTGATATTAGTTAATTTAGATTTTAGCTTTAGGTCTAGTTTAGGACGTATTATTTTTCGTCGTTACGTATTAACGTAAAAAAAAATATAGTACCTTATTTATTAATCGTTAAATTAACGAAAAAAAGGAAAAAGCTTAAAATAATATTACGGCCAGCATTATTACAGTATAATAACTAATTTATTAACGTTATAAACGAAGATTTTAAGCTAAAAAAAAGAAGGAAAAAAAAGCAAAGTTATAAAGTACGTAAAAATTTACAAATATTTTTACTTTTTATATAGCAGGTGGCTAGTTCATGTGGTAGTTGTTAGCCCTATGTAACGGTTGCCAGCCTCACGGTTTGATCCTGGTGGCTGCCGTCATAGATATTACGGAATAACGGTATTGTTATTATTATTATTATTATTACTATTACGAGGATTTGAAAGAAAATTAGGGGTTGCAATTGCGTATAATTATAGTGCCAGGTGGCGGCGGTGTGGCAGGTGTGTGCAGGTGTAAAAGTGGGACCACTGCAGAAATAGCAAAGCTTTATAAAAATATGGGATTTGATTGATTAATTTTTAGCGCGATACAGCAGTACATTTAAAAAACGAGCCACAGAGGCCTGAGCTAGCTGAGGTAAGCTACCTGAACATATATGTGCCGATTAGTAGGTAACCTTTTCGTATATGGCGTGCGCTACGCACCCCCCAGTTAGGTGACACATATTCTTAGCTTCTGCGTATGCAACCTTGACAGTAGGTTATCTCTTTTAAACTATAATATCCACCTTTTTCCGTTTTAGTACACTACAAAGGTCAACTAATTGCCATACTTTAGCAAGCTGTCAGGTCCAATCGGCGATTAGCCCAAAGTCCGATGCGGGGATCTATATATATTGGTGGTTTCTCCCAGATTTCTCCACGAGAGGAGCTCAAGTTTCACTCTTATCAATGCCTGGGTTGCCTTGCCACTCTGGCCTCCAACAATTTATGACATAACCAGATTGCATATTTATACAAGTATAGTCTGAGATGGCTGCATTAAGAAGGATCATCTCCTGCCTCTGTGCTGACGAGTCAATCCCGTCTCAAAACAAGGTGTTATCTCATCAGTCACTTGTCGATCACAAGCCACGGCTAGCTTTACCTCCTCGATATCCTGCCGCAAGGCTCTCCTCACCAAAGGATATCGTGGCCGAAACAATCTCTATCTTGCGTACTGCTGAAAAGCGTGGTATCGTGCTTACTGAGCAAGTCAATGATCTCGTTGGAGCAGAGGGCTGGACCGAATGGATTGCTGAAAAGGTCTTGGCTGGTATTGAGACAGTTCTGAAGGAAGGCCGAGAGAAGATGGGACAAGCCATGGCAATTTCATACGATGAGGCCACAAAAGCTGCCGATACGGTATTCCTATTTATCAGGGATCACCCCACAGCGGCAGCCGGGCTGCTAACGATCGTCGCGGTCGGGGTCTTGGTTTTACTTGCTCCGGTCATTGTCGAAGCTCTTGGGTTCGCAGAGCTTGGTCCCATTGAAGGTGTGTCACCTAGCTTCGTTGTTATAAATCATTTCATTAGTCTGGCTTATTGACACAGCATCTGTAGGATCATTCGCTGCCTGGTGGGAAAGTACTTATGCTGGATACATCCCAAAAGGCTCTCTATTTTCATTCCTGCAACGATTGGGGATGACTTGGGGAAGGGGTTGAAAGCTTGGGAGATGTAATCGTTTTCCCCGATTGCATTGAGAAGCGACTCCGCGGCTGTGAAGTCGATTTGTAGGGCTCTTTATAGTATAAAGGAGGACACCTTTACTCAAACCCTCATGCATATCACAGTATCCAGGGAATATTCCCCAGCGCTCGTCGCTATAGCCATCTCTTCTGTTTTTCCCTATTTCAAAGCGTGAAGCATGGGCTACCTGTGGGGGACGACGTGCGAAGAGGACACGGTAATTATAATTCACACTGGGGATTGTCAAATGTCTTTATATCCCAGAATTATGGTGAAAGCCAAGGTAAAACGTCCATCATTTTGAGGAAAGAGGTGCAGGAAGCTGTGAAAGGTAATGAGTCGACTTTAACTGGTAGTTTCACAGGACGTGACGGCTCAGGTGAATAAGATCTCGAGAGCATGACTTTTCAGTTTCGTTCGGCCTAGACCACCCCAATCAAAACCATCAGTCTGAGCACCTACGATTGCCGGACTACAAGAACAACCATCTACAACAGCACCCAATAGAGCTCAATCAAAATTCTCTAGCTTGAACTTGATTCCACGATGAAAAGCTGTTTCTGCGGATACTAGAGAGGATGTAGCTGAGGCATTGCAAGTCACCACAACTACATTGCTGTTTTTCATCTTCCCCCACCCAACACGTAGAGCCTAAACCAAGCGGACGGATACCCATGTAATCGCTCATTTGTACTTCGCTGGCCGCTCGAAACGCAGTCATTTGATCGAGTAGTTTGAGCGCTAGTCTCGTCCTCATAGAGTGGTGTGATGCTGCGAAAGTGTCAGACCCTACTGAAGTCTAGGTCTGTTAGCTGCGTCGTGGCTTAGCTAGCGTTGCTACTATTGGGATGCGTTGTTCGATTGTCCGGTATCGCTTTCTCTCAGATACAGCTGTTTTCTGTGTATATAAGGAGGTCTCACAACCTCTCTTTCTAGACAGGACCTCTTAGAAGGTCAGCCAGATAATATCTTCTTCATTCAGCCATATATGCTTCAGTGAGTGATGTCAGGGTCTCATAATATACGAATGCCCTCGTCCTAAGTTTGTTGGCATCAATAAATGGTTCAACACTCGATTTCCGAATGTTAAATGAACTAATATGTGGTTTAAAAGGTGAGAAGTAATCTCCGCTTGACCGCCGTTGTTACAAACTAGGTAAAGATAATAAGGTATCTACCTACGTTCAGGTATGATGGCCTGGCTAAGAGCGTGCAGCTGCAGGGCGTTAACCAACTGCCCTTCCTTTTATCCTTACCATTAGGCCCTCAGGCATCACAAACCAGCGGTTCTTAACATCCCACGCGCCTCCCTCCTCAGGGCCGAGCAACTCGAACTATTCCATGTACGTCAGTTAGCAGTGGGACAAACGCAGGTGTTCCGGAAGGACCACAAGAAACTTACGTCGAAATGGTGGAGGAGTGTTGGGACAACCTTGTACACTTCGAGATAGGCGATATTCTTTCCTAAGCATGAGCGATGACCAGCTCCGAACTAGGCCATAGAGGTTAGCACCGAACAGGGGCATACCCTTTGAGACCTCACCGTCAGTAGCGCATTTTCCATCCTCCGTCTTTGCTCCTGGCCAACATCCAACCATCTTTCTGGCTTCCATTGATCGCAGTCCTCCCCGAAAACCTCTGGGTCGTGGTGCACGACATACGGGCTCATACCTACCACTGTACCTGCCGGGAGATGCCTGCCGCAAATGGTAGCTCCGCCAGGCGGTACTACACGCTCATATGGTAGGCCGAAGGATGGATGTAAGCGACCAGCCTCCTTGATGACTGCATCAAGGTAGGGCAGCTCGCGGGCATGCTTCCATGACGCCATAGGGCCAAGGGTGCTAGCTGCGGCGGACAACTCTTCTCGTAGACGGGCTAGAGACAAGGGGTGCGATAGTAAGTAGTAGAAAATGGAGCGGAGAAGGATGCCGGTGGTGTCAGAGCCCGCAGTGATATTAGAGGAGGCCCAAGCCGCCACGGCACTGAGGACGAGAAGTCAGTCGATTTTCGCAAGGATTACGCGGGGCGGCGGGGCACGCTGGCTGTTACATACTACGGCGGCAAACTGCTATCCTTCGATTCGATCTCGAGAAACCGGGACATGAAGTCACGTGTCTCGCGATCCCAGTCTGTCTTACCAGCCTTCATTTCTTCGCGGCGCTCCTGAACACGCGCCATAGCGAAGGCTGCTCCAGGGCTGATGCCGCGACCACGCATATAGCGACGAATTGGACTATTAGTCCAGAAGTCGTCGATCCACGGCATCTGTGTAACCTATTGGGTGGCAGAGCACCTTCGTCAGCATGGTATTCATTGAAGGACTGCCAGTAACGAAGCACCAACCAACGACGTTTCTTTAAACATGTCCCATATATCCCTCATGACACCGTTAACATCCGTGCCACTTTCCAGAAAACCTAGGCGCTTGGAAAAGGTAAGCTCTCCGATAACGTCAAAGGCAAACATCTGAAGCCAGGCACCCAGGTCACAGGAACGTCCTGTAGCCGCAAAACGTCGCTCCAGTTCGCGGCAAAAAACATCCATGGTAGTGTCGACGTAGGGTTCGAATGACAGCAGCGTCGTCATTGAGTAAGCATTCGACACAGGCTTCTTGAGCGTGTGGTGGATGCCTTCATCCTGTGTAGCAAAGATACCGGGGATCGGTTTGCCATTGGGCTTCATCAGGAGCGCCCGATAAAAGTCGGACTGCAACAAAATGAGACATGGCTCCCAAACATATAGCAAATAGACTCACCTTCGGCCATGGCTTGGAGAATCTGTAGATGGTGCTAACCTCCGATGGCGCACCGACTGAGACCATGTTGGGCCCGAATCGCACGATCGGACCATACTTGCGGTGTTGTTGGATATGCTTCTCATGCGCCCGGTAGCTCAGAACCCATAACAAGCGCGGTAGATTAGTAAAGTTGGCCAGCAATGGTCCTGGAATATGAGACAAGCGGCTATATGTCCTCAGTGACCAAAAAAAGAAGATTATGACTACTGTCGTGCTCAGAGCCAGCATCGGCTGGACTTTGACCTGCTCAATAGCCTTCGCCAGCAGCTCCATTTCCCTTCACATATACAGAGCTTGGACGGGTTAAGGTTGACACGTTCTCATCCCAAGTGGTACCAATATGCGCTCCACGGCAATAAGAAGGCAAGAGAGAGCGCGGTCCGCTGCGTTCTTCGTAAGTAGTGGTTATGTCGGGATGGGGGAGCTGGCTGTCTTCGACTTCTGCAATCCTAACCCGTCTGCCCATAAAATATCAGACACATCCTGGCGGCGGTGTTTCTCTAATAATGCATTACGCCAATGATAAATCTTAGGAAACGTGCATTACCCGTCATACGTGCGGGCAATAGAGGCAGATAGCTGGCCGTGGGACCAGAGTATCGGCTTTTGAGCTGCCCCGATTGCCGAACATACGAGCGGATAGTTTAAGACTATGGCTGCCAAGTGCTAACCACTGCCCACCAGAGGTTTTGATCAAACAGCTTACAACCTCAGCATATTGTATGATTAAGATGTACACTCTCAGGAACTTGGTGATTATTCACCAACTAGAACCCGAACGCCCTAAATGAAGGGAGTCGCCATACAATATCCCAGATGTTACACAATTAATGATCTGTTGCTGAATCTTACAAACCAAGCTTCTCCTAATCATGTACTGTCAAACGGCAAAAGTGCGGATATTAGCTCCAAAGGCCAATTTGGCTATTTGACATGTACCGTTGCCATTCTTTAAAGCGTCGAGAGAAGAGAACGGTGAACAACGAGGTAGTTCCACGATATGCCGTTCATGTATACTTTGGTTAATTATTACGATCTCCGGTCAATTTCATCAAGCCGTAAGCCGTGGTGAATTTACCCAGAGGCATATAGGGCATGTTCCAACAAGGGGTATGGCAACGGAAAAGCTTCAAATTGAAATAATCAAGTTGTCCATGTATAGCGGAAACGGCCCTGCAACCGGTTTGATGAGCTCGGCAATCGAGTTCTGGGACTGGGGGCTGTATATAGCTCTGGGCTCATCAACATCAAGCAGCGGTCCGTGTTCAATGTTGTCGTGATATGGGGCAGGTAGGCCAGGAGTAGCAATTTTTAGGTCAGATGTAAATCCCTCAATAATATCCATTGAGACTCAGTTGCCCATGGCCTGGCCGCGAGCGAATAGAGCGCGCTCGTCAACAGGGCCATCACTTGGCAAAGATAATTTAAAACAGCGTGAATTTCAGATCAAGCGTCTAGCATTAGAGGCCTCTGGACTAGACCACAACCTATATACTCAGGTGCGGGTGGCTTGGTTACCCTTATTCTAGCCCTATTCTAGCCCCTATTTTCAACTTCGGTGTCCAGTCCAACCCCCTGCAAAAGAGCCCAGGGTCAGAAAGTCATATTCTGCACTACGCAAACTCCCAGGTTCTCGGAGAGACCCGAAGGAATATAGATACCGCTCAGGACGTGTCTGGATTTGCCTACGCATGAAGCTGAGAAGTAGCCCCCGCTTTGAGATGTACACTTTCATAATACGCCAAGAAACGGTGGCCTACATTAGGACCCTTAAATTGTCAGGTACTAGCATAAATTTCAATTGGGTGCCTACGTGAGTTCACCGTCACATAGAGTGCCACTACCGCATGAAACCGAGGCTAGTATGAACCGATGGATTGGTTGTAACATACTGTGGAGGGCACGGGCTCTGAGGCCGTATGATTGATACACGTGCCAAGGGTGCACATAGTTTACACCCGAGGAATTTATATACAACCAGGACAGTCTGGGCGATGTAGATAAGTCAAACACCCGGTCTACGCACCACCCCCTTAACGCCCCACTTTTGCCCGAAACATTATATATTAATAACTTATTATTAATTATTAGAATCTAAGTTTTTTAAAGCAAAACTATTACAACTTATATATTTATATTACTTAATATATAATATATTTCATTTTGTTAAAATTATTAAAAATAAAACATAAGAATAAAGACGAAGAAAATATAAGTATAAAATCAGAATTTTTAATTTTAATTTATTGTGAATTTAAAAACTTTTATTTTAATTTATTGATTTATGTTTTAATATTTTAAATTAAAAATTATAATTGATTATATTTAACTTTATTTAATGTTAACGAAAATTATTTTGCATTATATTAAGTTTATTATATAAGTATATATATAATATAAAAATTATTATTTTAATATTTATTTATAACGTTATAATTGTATTTATATTTTTAATTAAATTTAATTCTATTTTTAATATTTAAATAATCTATTATTAAATATAGTATTATATATTAATTCTTTTAACAATAAATGAAACTAAAATAATATAAATATTAAAACTTTTTAATTTGAAAAGTAAAATTATAACGGCTATGTGCTTTTTTAATTATTACTTAATTGTACGGTTTATGTTAATAATAATATTATACGAATTTAAATAATAAAATAGTAATTACGTATAATCATTATGGGCTTAATTAATTATTAAACCTAGTTATACGGTTTATGTTAGTAATAATATTATAGAAATTTAGATAATAAAATAATAGTTATATTTAATAATAATAGATAACCGTAAAGAATTTAGTTAATTAATTATTAACGTGCTACATAAGCGAACGTAATATATAAACAAGCGTAATATTTTTTTAGTTATTTTAACTATTTATTTTTAATCGTTTATTTCTTAATATTAATATTATAAAACGCCGTATAAAAAAAGCAAAAATGAATTTAGTTATTTAGGTTAAAAAACGAAACCCGAAATTTAATTATAAAAAGCTTGATTTTATTTATAAAGTTTTATTTTTTATTTTAGTATACCCTTTTACCGGTAGATGCGCCCGAATCGATATTATTTTTAATTGGCGAAAATTAACGCCGACCGAAAAAAAGTCGATTATCGACCGAATTTTTAACCTAAATACGTAGACGTTTTTTATCCAGTTTTAGTACATTAAAAATATAATTAATATATTGCTTGCTTAACGCGTTATAAAACGCGTTAAAGTTAACTAGGCGTCGAATTTTATTAAACGGCAAAAGATTTTTTACACGCTTTTAAATCGAAAGATCGATTATTAACGGATTTTATTCGATAATTTAAAAGTATTTTGTAAATATTTCGAATTTATTCGGGTTATAATCGCGAAATACGGCATCGTAAAAAAGGATATTTATAACTTTGATAAAATTGGATTTTTAATAAGGTTTTCTATGATAACGGGTATAGTAATTATTAATATCGAAAAATATAAAAAACTTAAATAAGCGTAATAAAGGAATAAAAAATAAATTATAATTACCCAGGTTATTAATTTCTAAAGTTAAATTATACCGTTATTTATTATTATAATAAAGAAAAAACTATTTAAGGTTTTAATACCGTAATGACTTATTACTAATAACTAATTAAAAGGTTATATTAAATAATAATAACTAGATAATAAATAAATTAGGTTTTAAATAAATTTAATATTTTAATAAATATATTCAAACGTATACGAAAAATTCGAAACGTTTTTGTATCTTCGATAATTACGAAAGTTATTATTCGATAAAATTTGAAAAATATTACGTTAATCATAATATTATTATTTTTATATACCTACGTATTTTTCGTATCGGTTTTAACCTTTTAATATATCTTACTTTTTTGTTTTAAAATACATTTATTTGTTATATATCAAAAATTTAATATAACGTTATTATATTTATATTGCTAAAAAAGAATTTTTCGCCGGCTTTTATAATACGTTTAAAGTTACTATAACGTCCGATAATATTAAATTTAAACTTACGAAAGTTAGTTTTGTTCTATTCGATTTTAATGACGTCCTTTCCGAATTCGAAGATTTTCCAGTTATATTTACCCTAACCATTTTCCCGTTAACCTCCGCCGGTTTTATTTTACTTTTCGTAAAAACTTTTAAAAATATCCGTAAAGTAATAAAATAAAACCGATATTTATAAAGGAAAATTAAAAATTATGAAGGTAATTTGCTAATAAAAATACTTAAGTTAATTAATTTTATAACAGAAGATTATATATTATTGTTACATAAAGCCGCTTTTTGCGGGGAAAAAACGTCCAAATACGCGAAACGAGTTACATATTAAACAAACGTCGGAAATCTAAAAATAAACGTTTTTAAAAAAAAATTTATTATATAAATAGAACAAACTTTTTTAGCCGAAAAAGAAAGGAATAGTAAAAAAATGCAGCTAATAATAACTAGAAATAATCGTCGCAAAAAGGTTAAAATTAAAAAACGGAAATATAACGTTTACGGTAAGCCCGGGTATAATGCGCGTACTTATAAAAAAGTTGTAAATACGTCTAGCGAAAAAGAATTCTATTAATTTTAATTAATGTAATATATTGTTATTACTTTATTTAAATTTGTTATTACGAGGTGCCAAAAAGTGTTACGTTCTCTTGTATGTTACGTTCGCTTATATGACACGTTATTATAAGGTGGTATTATTTAAGTTATAGAAATAATAGGCGTATATATTTTAATTAAGATTTGTTTGGATCCGCTTATTTTTTCGGATTCATATTTTTTAAATATATAAATTCCTTTAAATCCGGGCATTTATTTAAATTTATGTTACGTAATTTAAAGCTTTATATCGGAAATTAATTTTTTAATTTTCGATCGTTTATTAATAAGTTAAGTTTAGTTAGTTATATCATAATTTTTTTCTTTTTAGAATTTTTGCTTTTAAAAATTAATTATTTATTACGTTTATTTAATAAGTAACTTTTTTTATATATATTATTTTTAAATTTTTATTTGTTATATTTAACCGTATTGAAAAGCGGAAATTTTGTAAACATTGTAATTCAAACGGAGAACGTAAATATTAACTTTTTTTATTTAATAATAAAGTTTCGAGGTTATATTTTATTTTTTGTATTTTAAAAATAAGAAAAATGCGTTTTAATGGAAAATACGGTTCGTTACGAAAATTGTATTTTAAAAAAACGGAGTTGCGATGGTACGAGCGTATTTTTTAAATTTTTTATGTAGTATTATTTAAAAATTAAAACGTATAAAGTATAAGAAAATTTTGGTTAAGAACGGTTATTTCGATCGTAAAAATAAAATAAATAAAGTAATTATTTGTTTTTAGTAATTATATTAATAACGAATTTTTTTTTAAAGATATCGACATAGTAAATTACGGATTTTAATTTTTGAACAAATTAAAGAAGCAGGAAAGATTGAAAGACGAAACGGTTACGTAAGCTGCGTAAATTATTTAAATTACGGGATAATTAATTAGATTAAAGTTTTAAAGGATTAATTATGTATTATTAAGTAACGTAGATTAGAATTTCTTTAATTTTAACGGTTTCGGTATTATTGGTGAAAATTCTTTAGAAGGCGTTAAGCGTTTATAAGGGTTTTTACGGGGTTTTAAGTATTTTCGAAATTTAAGTAATTTTTTTATTTGATTAGGTATTAGGTAAGTCCGTTTTATTTCCGTATATTTAATATTTTGTTTGTTTTATAAATTGGTCCATTTTTATAATCTATTTTTTTATTTTATATTAATTTTGATTATGTTTATTATTAATTCGAATAAGAAAATATAAAAAATTGGATAAAGTTTAATTTTCGGTAATAACTTTAATTCGGAGTTATTTTTTAGGCTTTTTTTAATCATTTTGTATGGATTAATATATTTAAAGTTAAGTTTTTTATTAACTTGTTTAATTTAGATGTTTTTAGTAATTAGGTAAATTTTGTTTTCCGAAAAGGTTAATTTTTTTAACCTTTGTTACTTATAGTATTTATTTATTTAGTTACGGATAAATTTAAATTTTGGATTTATTTCGGTATATAATTATGTTAATTGTTTTAATATTAAAATTATTTTGATATTAATTGATTTTTCGTATAAAGTCTTGTAAATTTTTAGTATAAGGTTAAAATTAATAATTATTAGCGTCGTTTTAATATTTTTATAGTATTTAATATTATAAGTTAATTATATAATTCGTAACTTTTTAATTTAATTATTTTATTTATAATTAATCTAATATCGTAAATATATTTTTATATTTCATTAGTCTTTTCCGTTTATTCGTTTATTTACGGTTTAAATACGCTAAATAATTTATAATTCAGTTCAAACTAATTATTAATTTTTGTTAATATTTTAAGATAAAAGTTATATTTTTATTTCATATAATTTTCGTTAAAACCTTATAAATATTTAGGATATATTTAAGGAAAATATAGGCAAATTATTTCATAGCTGTATTTTCGTTATAAGGTAAAAAATAGGAAAATTTTATAAATCTATTAACGTTTACAAAAATATTATTATAATATATTTCTATTAATTAGATTTTTTAATCTAAGAAGTCTGATAATAAAGTAGAATATAATAAAACTTTATAATTATTTTATAATTAATAATAATTATAACTTTTTATAAGATTTATATTATTATATTTCTATTTTAATATAAATATTATATTGTTATATTATTTTTATACGGCTAACCTTATTTTAAAAAAAGTAATATATCGGTTATAAACGTTTTAAGATTTTATAAATTTTTAAGTATTTATATAATTTGTATTTATGTATATTTCGTATCAAGTTTTTTTGAAAAACTTTTAGTATTTAAATTTTGTTTGTTCGTTATTTTTCGAGCAAGTTATCATTATATTATTATATACGTTGGTATATATTAATTAAAACCTTTTTATTATAATATTTCATTATCATCGTAAGTATTTTTTGGTTGTTATATTAAAAATTATTTAATATATTTTGATTTAAAGTTTTTTTAAATTAGGTTATATATTAAGTATACTTATTTTATTATTTTTTTGATTTTTTGTGATTAATAACAACGTCGTCGATTTTAAAAAGATATTTTATATAACGTAATTATTTTCCGATTAGTTTTCGGATTATAAAAAAATATGTAATATTTTTATAATCTGGATATATTTTGATTTAATATATATTATTTTTAAAATAATATTTAAATTTTTTCAAAGCGTTAATAATAGTTAGAAATTCTTTGTTATATATAGAGTAATTTACTTTAGTTTTATATAATTTGTAAAAGTAAAAGGTAATAAGGTAAATATTTTTTTAATCGTTTTAATGTTCGATTATTGTTTTTAAAGTATAATCCGAAAAGTTTATTTTTAACTTAATTAGTTACTTTAGGTTATATATAATTAATATTGGTTTATTAGTTAAAACGTTTTTAATTTAATGGAAAATTTTTATTTTTTTAGTATTTATTAGATTTCTTTTTTTTTTTTTTTTTTGCTAAGTTTTGTTAATAATATAATTATTTTATTAAAATTACCTATAAATCCTTTATAATAATTAATAAATTTAAGAAATATTTATATTTCTTTCAATGTTAATAGGTTATATTTTATAAGCTTTTTTGGGGTTATTTAAATATATTTAACTGTGATAATATGTTTTATATATTTTATCTTTTATACATACAAGGTGCTTTTTTTGTCGTTCATGAAAAAATTACCGTTTTGTAATATTTATAGGATTTTGTGGATATATTTTGTATACTTTGTTTTTGTTTTTAAATAAATTAAGATGTTATCGCGATAATATATAACGGAAATGCTTAAGTATTTTCGTAATACGTAATTAATTATTTATTGGAAAGTTGTCGGTATATTCGTAAATCTAAAAAATATAATCAAGTATTTAAAAAGTCCGAATTTGGTTTTGAAAATTATTTTTTATTCGTTACCTGGTTTGATTTATATTTAATTCTTTTTTTTAAAAATTTTAAAAATATAAATTATTTTATTTCGTATATAATGTTTCTATTCGGTAATTAATGGTTATAAAGTTCTATTCTTAATTATAATGTTATTAAGTTATTTATAATCGATAATAAATTATAAAGTTTTAAAAAGAAATTTGGTACGAAAAATATTAGGTATTCTGCTGATAATTTGAAACGTTATATCTAGCTTTTTTTCAATTTATTGTCGAGGTAATTTCGCAATATTTTTAATTTTGTTTAGTTTAGATTATAAATGGAGTAAAAAGTAATCGTTTTATTATTTTTAAAAACTGTTTTGTAATTTCTTCTATAGGATAATAATTTTGTTTTAAATTTTGTTTAAAATAATTGTATATATTTGTAGTATTTTGGTAATATTTTAATTAATTATTTTGGTAACTTTTTAAGTTTTAATAATAGGTCGTTATTTATTTACCGAAATTATATTTTAAGGTTTATAATGATATGCCGTATCTTTTTGTTATACTTTTTATTTGTTACATAAATTTTTTTTTTTGGTAATAAAACTTTTATCGTATTTTTATTTTTATATTTGTTAATTTTATTGACCGAACATTAAAATTTCGTCTCGTTTATATTTTGCCTATTAGCAAAATGTAAAACGAAATTTATTTGGCTAGTTTTTTAATCGATACTTAGATTGTATTATTTCAATTATAATAATCTGAGAATTAAATCGTAAATTTTTATTAAAATAATATCGCAATTAATGGTTTATTCTTTTTAACGAACGTTTGAAAATAATTAATTTTGTATTCAATTTATCCGTTATTATTATTAAATATTTAAAATTCGATATTTTCGATTTTATAAAAATTTTCCTTAGTTTGTTATGATAGCTGTAATTTATTTATTATTTTTAGGGCAATCTATTTTTTTATATAGTTTTGTAATTTATTAATACGGTATATTATTCTTTTTTATTCGTATTTATATTATGATTAAAGCTTTTTCTGCCGTTTTTATTATATGTTAATTGTCTTTTTAAAATGTTATTATTTATCTCCATTTCTTTTGCCATTTTAAAGCTTCTTTATAAATAACGTTAATTTTTTTATATTATTTTTATGTTTTATAATTCGTTTTAAAAGCTGTTTATTTAGTTTTTGTAGTTATTATACGTATTTATTTTATCGGCATAACGTAGTTTTTAAAAACCTAATTTGTTTTTAAAGGTTTTTTTAATAATATATTCTGGTTTCAAAATTCTTTTTTCGTAAAAAAAATATAACTAAATTTTTAAAAAAATGCGCGTTGTTTTATTAAGTTTTCGATAAAGGGAAATTAGAATTGTAAGTCCGTAATTATTTTTTAATAATTTCCAATTTTTTTATTTTTTAAACTAAAATTCTTTTGTATTTAATAATTATATTAATTGTAATAATAAAAAAGGCTTTTTATAAAATAACTTCCTTTTTAGTTAACTTTTAATGTTATTAATTAATCCATTTCGTTTTAAATCCTTATTTCTCGCGAATATCGGCACTACTTTTAATTTTTTAAATTGTTATTTATTTAATTATTAAAATTAGAATTTTGTCGATATATTTACATAATCCGTTATACGATATATTTCCTATAATCCTTATATATTCCGTATTAATATTGTTTGCAATTAATAACGTAAATTCTTTCGTATTCATTTGGGTTTTTTAACCATAATTTCTTATTTTATTTTCGGTATTTTTTCGTTTAAACGCTAAATATTATTTACTTATTTCTTATTTATTGTCGTTATAGCTAAATAGGCAAATTATAATCTTTAAGTTCTTTTTATTCCTTATATTTTAAAAATTATTTTATAAAGGTTAACTTAATAAAAGTAAAATTTTTATTTATTATTTAAAATAACGTTTTGGTTTTTTTAAATTTTGTCGTATTTTTGGTAAAGGGTTATAATTATCTTAAACGCAAATTATATTAATCGTTTTCTTGTCGTTAATTTTTTTTCCGGCACTAATTTTTGGAAACTAGAATTTAGTATCGTAATTACTTGTAATTCCTATATTATCGTGCAATATATCCCTATTTTCCGTAATTGTAACAAATAGTTCAGCTTTTTTTTGAATTAGACAGTTTTTAATTTTATAGATCCTGGATATATTCCGTAAAATTCGGGCTTTTTAATTTTGATTTTAATAATTGTTATAATTAGTATTTTAGTTCCAGATTAATTTTTAAACTGTTTAACTTTATTTTTAAATCCGATAACTTTTATTTAAACTTATTAAATAGCGTTATTCGCGGTATTGGTTGATATAATGATAATATTATTTATTATTTAAAATTTAACGATATTATTAAATAAAAGATTATAACGTATAACGGCTATAGACTTAATTAATTATTACATTTAATTATAATGTTTATATTAATAATAATTACGTTTAATAATAATAAATAAGCGGAAATAATTTAAATATAAAATTAATAAATATATATATCTTAATTAAAATCCGTTTGGATCCGTTTATTCTTTTAGATCTATATCGTCTAAAAAAACTAAATTTGTATAAATCCGGAAATTCTTTCGAATCTATACTTTTTAAATACATAAATCCTCTTAAATCCGGAGATTTATTCGGATCTATATCACGTAATCCAAAGTCTTATGTCGGAGATAATCTTCTTAACCTCCGACCGTTTGCCGATGAGCCAAGCTTGGTTAGTCATAACATTACGTTTAATAATAATAAATAACCGTAAGTAATTTAGATAATTAATTATTATTATAAACTAATATTATTTAAACAATAAAAATAATAAATATATATATTTTAATTAAAATACGTTTAAACCCGTTTATCTTTTTTAAATCTACATCGTATTAATAAATTCGATCTTTATAGACCCGGGAAATCTTTCGAATTTATACCTGCTGAATATATAAAGCCTTTTAAATTCGGGAATTTGTTTAGCTTTATATTACGTAATTTAAAAATTTGCGTCGTAATTTACTTAATTTTTAACCGTTTATTAATAAGTTAAACTCAATTAATTTTAATACGATCTTTCTTTATTTATATCTTTGCTTTTAAAAATTAATTATTTACTTTCTTTATTTAATAAATAATTTTCCTTTTTATGTATTATTTTTTCGGTTACTTTTCAGTCGTTATACTTAATCCTATTAAAAAGTCAAAATTCTATAAATGTTTTAACTAAAACGGATAATATAAACCTTTACCCTTTTTTATTTAATCATAAAGTTTCAACATTATGCCCTATTTTTAGATTTCTTTTTTAAAAAAAATACGTTATAACAAAAAAAGAGATTTGTTATAAAAACTATATTTTAAAAAAACGGCGTTACGATAATTCGGCTGTACTTTTTACTTTTTTACGGAATAATATTTAAAAATCGGAATATATAAAACGTAAAAAAGATTTAACCGAAAAACGGTTATTTAGATAAAAAGTTTTTTAAAATAATTACCCGTTTTTAACGGTCACGTTATTCACAAAACTTTTTTTTGTACTAAAAATATCGAAATACTAAATTACGGGCTTTAATTTTTAAATGAATTAAAAAATAGGGGAGGTTAACAGCCGAAACGGTTATACGGACCACGTAAATTGTTTAAATTACAAAATAATCGCTTAATTTAAAACTTTGAAGAACTAAGAACCTTTATTAAACAACGTAAATTACAATACTTTTAATTTTAACGGTTCCGGCATTATTAAAAAAAATTAAAAAAACGTTAAATATTTATGAAACTTTATACGGGTTTTTAAATAGTTCTAAATTTAAATAAATTTTCTACTTAATGAAGTTTTAAATACATCTGTTTTATTTTCGTATATCCAAATTTTTTTTTTCGTAAATAAAAACATTTTTATAATTTCTTTTTCGCTTTGTATTAACTTCAATCGTATTCGTTGTTAAATTTAATTAAAAAATATAAAAAAAAGATAAAATTTAATTTTCAACAATAACTTTAATTTATAATTATATTTTAAAAGTATTTTAATAATTTCAAATAAATTAACATATTTAAAATTAAATTTTTCATTAAGTTGTTCAATTTAAATTTTTCTAATAAAAAATAAACTTCTTTCCGAAAAGATTAATTCTTTTTAAATTCTTTAATTATAATATTTGTTTTTTTAATTACGTACAAATTTAAATTTTGTTTTTGTTGCAGTATATAATTATTTTGGTATTAATTAATCTCTCGTTTAAATCTTTATAAATCTTTAATATAAAATTAATATTAATCATTATTAATATTATAAGTTAATTTTATAAGTAATAACTTTTCGACTTAATTATTTATTCGTAATTAACGTCATATAGTAAATACTTTTTTAACGTTTAATTAAATCTTTCCGTTTATTTATTTATTTATAATTCAAAAACGTTAAAATTTTATATTTTAATTTAAATTAAGCTATTAATTACGGTTTAAATTTTTTTTAAAAAAGGTTATGTTTTTATTTATTATAATTTCCGTTAAATATCTATAAATAGCTAAAACCTAACTAATATATATATATATATAAATTATTTTATATCGACATTTTCGTTATAAATTCAAAAACAAAAATGTTTTATAAATTAATTAACCATTATAAAAATATCATGATAGTATACTTTTTAAAAATAAATCTTATAATATAGAATGTTTAATAAGAAAATTAAGCGTAATAAAACTTTATAATTATTTTATAATTAGTAATAATTTTAACTTTCCGTAAAATTTATGTTGTTGTATTTTTGTTTTGGCGTAAATACTGCATTATTATATTGCCTTTTTTAAGGTTAATTTTATTTTAAAAAAATAATATATTTATTAAAAATGTTTTAACATTTTGTAAATTCTTAGGTATTTATGTAATTAATATTTATATATATTTCGCTTTAAGTTCTCTTAATATTCTTTTAATATTTAGAATTTTATTTATTTACTATCCTTTAAGTAAGTTATTATTATATTATTTTATACCTTAGTATTATTAATTAAAATCTCTTTTATCGTAATTATTTATTATTATTTTAAATATCATTTAAATATTATATCGAAAATTATTTATTATATTTTAGCCTTAGGTTTTTTATATTAAGTCGTTTCTTTAATACGTTTATCTTGTTACTTTTTAATCCTTTATAATAAATAATAACGTAATCGAATTCAAAGAAATATTTTACGTAACGTAATTAATTTTTCCTTAATCTTCGTATCGTAAAAAAGTATATAATATTTTTATAACCCGTATATATTTTGATCTAGTACATATTACTTTTAAAATAATATCTAAACTTTTTAAAAGCGTTAACGACAATAAATCTTTTTTATTATATATAAGGTAATTTAATTCGGTTCTGTATAATATGTAGAAATAAAAGGTAATAAGGTAAAGTTTTTCTTAATTGTTTCGATATTTAATTATTATTTTTAAAGTGTAATCCGAAACGTTGGTTTTTAATTTAATTAAACATTTTAAACCGTACATAATTAATATTGGTTTAGTAATTAAGATAACGTTCTACACAAGTACGCATAACATACAAGTACGCGCAACACTTTTTTAGCCATTTTAACTACATATTTTCAATTGCCTCTATCTTAATACCAATATTATAAAACGCTTTATATAAAAAGCAAAAATAAATTTAGGTATTTAAGCTTAACCACGTAACCCGAAACCTAATTATAAAAAGCTTGGTTTTATTTATAAAGTTCAATCTTTTACCTTAATATACCGTATTACTAATAAGCGCGCCCGAACGGATTTTACCCATTTTTCGTAAAGATTAACGTCGACCGGAAAGAATTTAATTATCGTCCGAATTTTTAACTTAAATAGGTAAACTTTTTTTATCCGGCTTTAAAATATTAAAAAATATAACTAATATATTACTGATTTAACGCGTTACAAAGCGCGTTAGAATTAATTAGGCGTCGGACTTTATTAAACGGTAAATCAGACTTTAAACGTATTTAAATCTTTAAATCAGGAAATTAATTATTAACGAATTCTATCCGAAAATGTAAAAATATTTGGCAAATAATTCCAACTTATTTAGGTTATACTAGCGATATATAGCATTATAAAAAAGATATTTATAATTGTGACGAGATTAAATTTTTAATAAAACTTTTTATAATAACGAGCATAATAATTACTAGTACCGAAAAAAGCAAAAACCTAAAACAAACGGAATAAAAAAAATAAGAAATAAATTATAATTCTCTAGGTTATTAATTCCTAAAATTAAGTTATACTGCCATTTATTACTATAACGGAAAAAATTAGTTTAAATTTTAATACTGTAATAACTTATTATCAGCAACCGATTAAAAAATCGCATTAAATAATAATGGCTAAAAAATAAATAAATTAGGTTTTTAATAAATTTAACATTTTAACAAACATATTCGGACGCGTACGAAAAGTTCGAAACGTTTCCTTATTTTCGACGGCTACGAGAACCATTATTCGATAAAATTCGAAAAGTATTACGTTAATAATAACATTATTACGTTTTATATACCAGGATATGGTTCGTATCGGTTTTAACCTTTTAATGTATTTTATTTTTTTATTTTAAAACGAGCTTATTTGTATTACATCGAAAACCTAATACGACGTTATTATACTCATAGTGTCAGAGAAAATTTCCTCGCCGACTTTTATAACTTGTTCCAAGCTGTTATAACGTTCGATAATATTAAATCTGGATTTATAAAAGTTCAGTTTATTTTATTCGATTTTAATAACGTTTTCTTCGAATTAAGGTTCCTCCAGTTATACTTACGCCGATTATCTTTCCGTTAATTTCCGCCGGTTCCATTTTACCTTTTACAAAATTTTTTAAAAATATCCATAAATTAATAAAATAAGAACGATAAATACAAGATAAAAAAAAAGATTTATTGGGGTAATACGTTAATAAAAAAATTTTAATCGGTTAATTTTGTAACAAAAGGTTATATATTATTATTATATAAAATTATCTTTTTCCGGAAAGAAAACGTTTAATTACGCGAAACGAATTATATTTTAAGTAAATGTTAGAAAATTAAAAATAAACGTTTTTAAAAAGGAGTATTTATTATATAAAAGGGATAAGTTTTTCTGAAGCAAATAAAAAGGGAGTAGTAAAAAATGCAGTTAATAGTAGCTGGAAAAGGTTATCGCAAAGAGGCTGAAATTAAGAAACGGAAATATAACGTTTACGGTAAGCTCGGATGTAATACACGTATTTATAAAAAAGTTGTAAATATATTTGGTTTAAAAAATTCCGATTAATTTGAATTCATATAATATATTATTATTAAGTTATTTGAATTCCTTGTTACGGAGTACTAAAAAGCGTTGCGCGCGCTTATATATTACGCGTGCTTTTGTAACACGTTATTCCTAATCTATTAAAAAATTTCTTATTTTTTTAAAATAAGTTTTAGTAATAATATGACCATCCTGTTAGAATTACGTATAGAATTTTTATAATAATTAACAAATTTACAAAATATTTATATCTTTTGAATATTAACAAGTTATTTTTTTTATTACAAGTTTTTTAAGGTATATGTTAATATATTTAAAGGTAATAATATATTTTAAATATTTTATTTCTTATATATAAAAAACACCTTTTTCGGCGTTAATTAAAAAATCGACGTTTTATAACGTATATAAAACAGCATAGATTTGTTTTATATATTTTTTATTTTATTTTCGCATAAATTAGAATATCTTTAAAATAACATATAACGCACATAAAAATATCGAAATATTTTCGTAATAAGTAATTAATTATTTCCTAAAAAGTTGCAGATAAAGTCGTAGGTTTAAAATGTATAATAAGGTATTCGAAAAGCTCGTACTTAAATTTAAAAAAAAACTCTTTATCCGTTATTCAACTTAATCCGTATTTAGTTATATTTTTTCTTTAAATTTAACAATATAAATTATTTATTTATATATAAATTAAATTTATTTCGGTAATCAGTTATAATAAAATTTTATCTTTAATAAAACTATCGTTAAATTATTTATAATTAATAATAAATCTTATTTTCTTATTTTTTTTTTAAATTCGAGAAATGTTAAGTATTTTATTAATAATTTAAAACGTTATATATAACCTTTTTATTGTCTGACCCTGCCGAACCCGTGAAGCCAACGGGCATAAGGTTTATTAGGGTCGAAGCTTATCGGCAACCACGCGTATGAACCTCCCAAACCGACATCAGTCGGAGAAATTGCGTGCTTACGAGGGCCCAGCAATCGGCTTCAAAGTAAGGCTCTATGGGACTAAGGTATCAATCTATCTTAACCGTGAAAACCATTAATCAGTTCTTATTTTCGAAGATATTAAATATAATATCTATCGTGCAAATTATATCGTGGAATAATTTTCTGTATATTTGGCTCAGCCTGTAAAATAAGGCTTGAACCTATTCGACCATATATATATAAACTTTTTTTTGTTTATTTTTAAAGTAATCGCGTAATACCTTTAATTTTATTTAGTTTAAGTTATAAAGAAAATTAAAAATAGTCGTTTTAATATTTTTAAAAATTATTACATAATTTTATTTTAAACTTTTTAAAAAATATTCGTTTATATTTATAATATTCTGGTAATATTTTAATTATTTATTCTAATAACCTTTCGAATTTTAATTATAAATTGTCGTTTATTTGCCGAAATTATATTTTAAGGTTTGTAATAATACACTGTAGTTTTCTAGTATACTTTTTGTATATTATATATTTTATATTTTTAAGTAATAAAGTTTTTGTTGTATTCTTATACCCACCTTCGTTAACTTTATTAATCGTATATCAAAAATTTGTATCGTTTTATATATCGGTAAAAAATAAAACGAAATGTATTTAACTAATTTTTCAGGCGATAATTAAATTAAATTATTTTAACTATAATAGTCTGTAAATTCAATCGTAATTCTTTCTAAGAATAATATTAAAATCAATAAACCTTTTACTAAAGTTTTAAAGTAATTTATTTACGTTTAATTTATCCGTTATCGTAATTAAATATTTAACTTTCGGCATTTACGACTTTATAAGAATTCTTTTTGTATCGTTATAATAATTATAACTTATTTATTATTTTCAAAATAATATTCTTTTTAAATAGCTTTACAGTTTATTATTACGGTATACTATTTCTTTTAATTCGTATTTATATTATAATTAATTTGTTTTATACCGTTTTTAACGTATAACATCCTTTTAAGATGTTTATTTATTTTTATTTTCTTATTAAATTAAAGTTTTTTTAATAAATAACGTTAATTTCCTTTATTATCTTTAACCTTTATAATTCATTTTAAAGGCTATTTATTTAATTTTTATAGTTATTATAAATGTTTATTTTATTGATATAACGTAATTTTTAAATAAGCAATTTATTTCTGAGAAGTGTTTTTTAATAATATATTTAGGTTTCGGACTTTCGTTTTCGTTAAAAAAGAATAATTAAATTCTTTCCTAAAAAATGCGTCGTTTTATTAAATATTTAATAGACGTAGACTGGAGTTATAAATCTGTAATTATTCCTTAATAATATTTTTATATTATCCTTAAAACAAACTTTTTTTACGTTTGAGAATTATATTAATTATAATAAGAAAAGAAAATCCTTTATCAACTAAGGTTTTTTAAGTCAATTCTTAAATATTACTAATTAATTAATTCAGTTTTATGTTATTATTCTTCGCAAGTATCGATATTATTTTTAACTTTTCGAATTGTCGCCTATTTAATTATTAATATTAAAACTTTATCGTTATATTTATATAAGCTATTGTATAATGTATTTTTTATAATTTCCGGACGTTCTATATTAATATTATTCATAATTAACGGCGTAAAGCTTTCCTTATTAATTAAAATTTCTTAAATATAAATTTTCGTTTTCTCCTTAATATTCATTCTTTTAAACGTTAAAAATTATTTAATCATTTTTTATTATTAATTTTTGTTCGGTACTAGCTTTTGGAAACTGGAATTTTTTATCGTACAATATATGCCTATTTTCCGTCATTATAATAAATAATTAAACTCTTTTTGCCTTAAATAATTTCTAATTTTATAAATCTTAAATAAATTCCCTTGAAAATTGAAAACAAGTTACGTTTTGTTTTTCATTAGCTCTAAACTATTTAAATTTCGAAATAAAAAGTTATCTTTTTCGTTTTTTAAATTATCGATTATTGATTTTTACGGTTTCTATAATATATTTCATTAAGCTTTATGATTTAATCCTTTTTAATTAATCCGTTTTTAACGGGTTTTTTTTTCATAAAATATATTAATTATAACATTATTTTCGTTACTTTCGTATCCGGCCTTTACTGCTAAGTTTTTAAATATTATATTATATTTAAATATTAATCCTTTTCGTTATAATAAAAAGAATTTAAATTATTGCCCTTTTTTATCAAAATCATTAAAATTATTTCGGAATTTATTTTCGAAATTAATATAATATTCGAAAACCTTTTTAATACCCTTCTTTTATCGAACTTTTTAACTTTTAAATAATTTCGTATAATAGGTTCGAACCAGTTTACGATATTTTCGATAAAATAAAGTATTACGGAAAAAAATTTAATTTAACGGGTTTTCGAATTTTAAAAATTAAAAGTATATTTTAACTTAAATAAAAAATAGTTAAACGTTTTTTCTTTACCGTAAAGTTCGGACTTTTTAATTTTAATTTTAATAATCGTCATAATTTATAATTCGGTATTAAGTTAATTTCTAAATTGTTAAACTTTATTATTAAATCGAAAAGTTTTTCCTTAAAGTTCTTAAATAACGTTATTTAAAATATCAATTCATATAATAATAATATTAAATATTGCTTAGTATTTAACACTATTATTAAATAAAAGCTTATAACATATAACGGTTATAAACTTACTTAATTATTAAATTTAATTACACGGTTTATATTAATAATAATTCCGTTTAATATCAAAAATAACCTTATATAATTTAAATAATTAATTATTATTACAAACTGGAATTATTTAAACTATAAAAATAATAAACGTATATATTTTAATTATAATCTATTTAAATCCATTAATGTTTTCGAATTCATATCGTATAAATAAATTGGATCCTTATGAATTCGGGAATTCTTTCGGGTCCATACCTCTTAAATATATAGATTCCTTTAAATCCGGGAATTTATTCGAATCCATATTTACGTAATCTAAAATTCTGCGGCGGAAATAATTTACTTAATTTCCGACCCTCTGCCAATACGCCAAGCTTGGTTAGTTATAACAAAAATACTATGAATTTAAAGTATTAAAATAAATTATATTATATTCAATATATAATATATAAAATTATATTAATATAATATTAGATTATGTCTCCAAGGGCAAGTAAGTTAAATCCTTACTTTCCAAGCTAAGCTAAATATATGAAAAGTTATTATACGATATAATTTGCACGATAAATATTATATTTAATATCTTTAAGTACAATAACTAATTAATAGTTTTTACAGTTAAAATAGATTAATACCTTAATTCTATAAAGCATTTATTTAAAGTTAATTAATACGTAATCACCGATAAACTTTATCTCTTACAAACCTTATACTTTTTATTTAATTCAGCTAAATTAAAGAATAAAATTTAAAACATATTAAGCTTTACGTAATAAACCTTAAAAATAAATCTTAAGGGTAAACCTTAAAAGCAAACGTTCACCGTAAACCTTAATTACGAATAAAAAGTTGGTATCTTTTTAAACTCTCTTTAATCTTACAGCTGAATTCTTTTATAGCATAATATGCTATATAATTTTAAATAGACCATGCCGGTAATTCGTAACCTTAAAATTTCCATAAAATCTATCTTATTTACGATACATAATTATTATAGAATTACTAAACGAATTAAAGTCATTGATATCATTACCGATTTAAAAGCTTTTTTTTTAAAAAAAAAATCGACTTTAATTTTTAATTTTCGGGTACGATGTAATTTAGAAAAAAAAAGGTAATCGGTCGTTAATAAAATATATGTCGAAAAATACAATAATTAGAAAAACTATGAGCAAATTTAAAAAGAGAAAGTTTTAACCGGTTTATCGATTTCGATATTCAGATTTTGGAATAATATATGCTAAAAAGCTACGAGCGATAATTTGCGCAGCTGTTCCGAATTACAAAAACTGTTCAGAATTTCAATAAATATCGACAGAAATAAGAGCTGCTAAAATAATAAATTTAGAAAAACCTTGGAAGTAAGGTAGAAATCAATTATTTATTTAATTTTATACAATTACATTTTTAAAAAAAATTTATTTAATTAAATTCCCATACAAATACTCCGGACACACAAATACTCCGGACGATTTTGACATAATTTAATTACCGAACTTTAATTAATCATTTTTTAACATTAATAATATAAAACGGCTTACAAAACACGATATTTATAACTTTAACAAATTAAAATTTTTAATAAAAGTTTTTATAATAACGGGCATGATAATTACTAATACCGAAAAATGTAAAAGATTTAAATAAGCGTAATAAAAGAAATGAAAAATAAATTATAATTATTCAGATTATTAATTTTTAAAGTTAAGTTATAACGTTATTTATCATTATAACGGCAACAAATTATTTTAAATCTTAATATTACGATAATTTATTATTAATAACCGATTAAAAAATGATATGAAATAATAATAACTAAATAGTAAAAAAATTAGATTTTAAATAAATCAAATATTTTAACAAATATATTCGAATACGTAAGAAAAGTTCGAAACGTTTTTTTATTTTTAATAATTATAAAAATATTATTTAATAAAACGTAAAAAATATTATATTAATAATGATATTATTACGTTGTATATAACCGCTCATTTTTTATATCGGTTTTAATCTTTTAATATATCTTGTTTTTTTATTTTAAAACGCGCTTATTTACGGTATATGGAAAGCTTAATACGATATCATTATATCCATATTACCAAAAAAAAAATTCTCGCCGGCTTCTACGACGCGTTCTAAGTTATCATAATATCCAACAATATTAAATCTAAATTCGTAAAAACTGGCCTTATTTTATTCGATTTTAATAACGTTCTTTCCGAATTAAAAATTCCTCCAGTTATACCTACGCCGACCGTTTTCCTACTAACCTCCGCCGGTTCCATTTTACCCCTTACAAAAACCCTTAAAAATATTCGTAAAGCAACAAAATAAGGACAATACTTACAAAAAGAAATCAAAAATTATTAAGATAATTCGCTAACAAAAATACTTAAATCGGCTAATCCTATAACAAAAGATCATATATTATTATTATATAAAACTGCTTTTTTCTAGAAAAAAAACGTTTAATTATGCAAAACGCACTACATATTAAGCAAATGTTATAAAACCAAAAAAAACGTCGCTAAAAAAAAGAAACATTTATTATATAAAAGGGACAAGCTCTTCTAGCCCCAAAAAAAGGTAATAAAAAATGCAGCCAATAACAACTAAAAGGAATTATTACGAAAAGATTAAAACGAAAAAACAAAAATGTAGCGTTTATAGCAAGCTCTGATATAATACGGGTAATTATGAAGAAGTTATAAAAACCTTTAGTAAAAAAAAATTCCGATTAATTTAAATTAATGCGATATGTTATTGAAAATTTATTTGAATTTATTGTTGCGAGGTATCAAAAATCGTCCGTAGAACTTGTACATCCGAAGTACTTGTATAGGACGTTATAATTTTTCGAAGTTACTTTTTTTCATAATACGTTTAAATAATCTATTAAATATAATAATAATACTATTAAATTTCAAAGTTATTAAAACTTTATATATAAATTTAATGTGTCTATAAAACCGAATTTTTAAAATATATATTGATATTCTTATTAATTATTATGTAATATTCAACATATATTTATAATATTTACGTATCAGATAAAATTGTAAATAAATAAAATTGGGCTTTATTATTATCTTTAAAGTTTTTTAAAATTTCTTTATAGATTAAATAAAACAAAATAAAATTTTAATATATCTTATATTTTATAATTTATTCTTATATTTATATTTAGCTATTTTATTATATTATTCATAATGTTTCTTTCTATATTTATTTTTGTTAAATAGTTATAAATAGGCTGATTTGTAGATTTTATGTGGAAAAAGGTGGAGCGTTAAAAGGGTGGTGCGTAGACCGGTTTTTTGACTTACAGCCTATCTGGCTTATCCACAATTACATTTGACTATATCGTGGCGGATGGGCGTAACGGCCTTCTATGAGACATGCGGTAAACGCCAATAATTTGCGCCGCCTGATAAGCTAAAAGCCTGACCCACTCCTCTACTGTACTGCAATCTACAGATATTCCTGCTTCTAGGGGGTTTCTGTGGTGCTATCATAACGATATCATTCCGTCGCCTTGCACGTAACTTGACGTCCCCGGGAACCCGGTATGTTGCACCAGTAGAGCAGGCTGTGCAATTGTAGGGGGCCTCGGCAATTTCTAGAACGTCTTGGTCTGTTAGAAGATGGATGATGGAGTGAACCAAGCAAAGCCGTTTTATATCCGTATATTTTGTTCTTAGAAGCTAAAGTGGTTAGCCAACTATCCCTTGCACAGTCGTCGAGACAGGTGAATATGGAGATATATATATTAGAATAGGGGGAATGACGCCCCACACCAATTGTGTATATATAGGTGTGCAGTCCACCAAGCCTAAGGCAGATCACTTAGTATGGAATAAAATGGATATTCAACCTATCTTTGACAATACAGTGTTAAGGATTAAACTCCAAACACTCTAGTATGTCTTCTATAATATTGTATTGACATAGGCTGTAGAAATAAGACACGGAAGCACTTCAGGCAATAGCCATGAATTATAGCCTGGTCCTAATACAAGGAGCTCCCAAAGGTGACACTCCGTCTTATCTGATGGATCCACGAGAAACAGGTAAGCTTCTAATCTCTAGTTATTCATATAATGTCCTCTAATAAGTTGTCAACGGCGGTTTATCTGATTAGAATTGGGAAAGGGACACGGGAATCATAGCAGTGTATACCATCATTGGCTACAAGCCTTGACACTTTGAAGGTGTCAACACGGGGGCTATCGTAACAGTCTAAACCGGCTACAAGCGGTCTTGCGATATTGGTGAAATAAGGGTTAGCTAGTGTCTTCATAGGGGTACTCAGATGGGTACACAATTTGGTACAGATATTTGCTCATTCCACGGCCTCTTGGCCGGTAACATTATAAGATAACCCCCCCATCCACGCTCCACCCCCTCAACGCTCCACCCAATTTTGAAGCCATCAACAACACAACCCTTCAACGCAAATAAGAATATCTCAACAACCACTTATTCAATTAACTCCATACTAACCGCCACGCACAATGATGCATTCCGGGTCATCCTCGCTATCTTCTTCGCTTTCGGAAGGCTCGTTTTACTATTATTTTCGCCGGGTATTACTAGAGCGTCCCTTCCCAGTAGCCCTAAGCCCTACCTTTACCTTCCTAACCGATATTATCCTTACGAAATCCTCATTTAGCTCCGGTTCCACCTTTTTACGCATTTTAAACTTCGTTTTTTTAAAGGTTGCAGTTAATTAGCTGTTATAAACCTCGATAGCGGAAAGCTTGCTATTTTTTTCGTTAAGGGCCTTCGCGAATTTACGGAACAAAAGGCGTATAATAGGATTTCCGTAAGTTGGATTAATTTTTACTAGGGATTTCTCGATCCGGGCTAAATCTCTAGATAATTTAGGCGTTTTAATACCTAAAGCAATTATCTAAACCAGAAAATTAAAACGTTCTAAGGTAAAAGTCGATTTCGGGGCGGGTGCATCCGTTATCTTCCCCCTTTCCTTAACGTACTTATTATTTAACATTTTCGCCTTGTTAATAAAACGTAAACTTGTTACTTTTTAACCTTTTATAATATATTTCGAAGTTATTATAACTTCGTTTTACGCTTTCGAAAACGCCTAAAGGAAATCAGTTTTATTAGTAACCTCGGAAACCTATCCGAAGTAACGTTTGCGGAACTAATAACGGTATTTCCGCTTTAAGGTAGCAAATATATTTATATTAAAAGGTTAAAAAATATAAGAAACGTAGGTAGGTAAGAAAATAATATAAATCTTATTCTAAAGGCATATCTATATAAAGTTTTCGGTAATATGGCTATTATGGCCGTCGATTATTAATAATTTCCATTCGTTCGGGTTTTTGGGCTTAATATTAGGAATAAAAACTTTGCGAAGCTATTTTAAGCCGATTTCGGTATTCGTCCAGCCGTTTTCTAAAATAGTAAAGTATCAGCTTTCGTATACTTTATTATTAAAGTCGGGAAACTATTATTATTGTACGTTACCGCCGTTAAAAATTACAAATAATGGTAAAGAACGTCCGTTAATATTAACATACGCGATTATAATAATCCATCTTTTTTTGAAAGTATTTTTTAAGTTAATATATTTTTTAAAGGCTTTATTAAGGACGAAAACGTTTTCGCCTATACCTTTTATTATTCCGATTTCGTTTGCGTTATATTTATTCCGTTATTTGATAACTTTAATTTCCGGTAAGGCGAAACGATCGAATAGGACGTTTGTAAAAGCCGGGGAAGCGTTATTTAAACGCTTATAATCGATTATCTTACTTTTAAAAGTTTTGATTTTAAGATGGCGACGTAAAAATTAAGCTACTTAACTTTTCCTTAGTTATTTAAGGTTGCCGTTATTAATTAAGAAACGCTATGCGTATAAGCGAAATCGGGAATAAGGTGGCGTATAACCTAATTAACCTTATACGATAACTTAATAGGTTAAACCTTTTTTCTGGATTCGTAATAACTTCTGACGGCTTTTATCAAACTTTTTTTTCGTCCGTACATCTTGGATACGGCGTGATATATATCGTTTGTCGACCTGGTAGCCCTTAAAGGCTAAACGTAAGGATCTTCTACGCGTTACTTCGTTAATCGTTTACGCCGTACGGAATTGAGCCGAAAGCTGCATATCGTTCGAAAGCGCAGATTCTGGTAAAAAAGAAAATAATTTTTTTGATTTTTTAAATCGTTATTAAAAGGGTTTTTATAAAGAAAGAAATCAGTAAATGGATTAACGCGTAACGCGGTTGTGGGGTGGCGCGTTGAGGGGGTGGAGCGTGGATGGGGGGGTCATCTTATCAGGTCGAAGGGCTATTTGTTCCCGTTGACGCCTAGAGACGAAGAGGTTGACGCTTCTACTTGGAAGTATAGGAATATAAGCTTCTGCTGTACCAGTGATCCAAGTGCCGTATAGAATTGTCTATAGTTGTATGACGTCGTTTCATGACGCGTCAAAATTGATGTTTAGAAAGATGCAAAGAAGTTAAAATGGCATAACCTGGCTTCAATATCCCCGTCGAAGATCATGAAAAGATCTAAGCCATACTAGAAATGGTTCGTTAGTGACATGGCTTGAGAGTTCTATAGACGACAAGCAAGTCCAAGTCTTGAACTCTGTGTACTAGTGCATACATTAAGTTATTATATTGACCTTTTGTTTCATATCTCGAATAAGTCTTAAGAAGTCCATGATAGCCTTCTCTTCCATATGCTCTATGTCTACCTTGTCCTTTAGTGGCTCTAAAGTCTCTCGGATCTTATGGAGGTTATATTTCAGCAATCATTAGCCGGAAAAGAACCATGCTAAGGGTGAAGGATTAACTAAAGTCCGAGGTACAAAATTAGGAGTACAAAGATTGATTATCATTCGCATAAACATATGCGACGGCTATGGGCTTAACCAATTATTAAACCTAATCGTACGGTTTATGTTGATAATAATATCGAAATAATTTAAGCAATAAGGTAATAGTTACGTTTAATAATAATAAATAACGGTAAATAATTTAAGTAATTGATTATTATTACAAGCTAGTTTTATTTAAATTATAAAAATAACAGGCGGATATATTTTAATTAAAATCCGTTTAAATCGGTTTATTTTTAGAGATTCATACTGTATAAATAAACTAGATTTTTATAGATTCGGAAATCTTTTCGGATTTATACATTTTAAATATATATATTCTTTTAAATCCGCAAGTTTATGCCGATTTAGATACCGTAATTTAAAGTTTTATATCAAAAATAATTTATTTAATTTCCGACCGTTTATTAATAAGCTAGATTTGGTTAATTATAATAAGACCTTTTCTTTTTCAAATTTTTTTCTTTTAAAGATTAATTATTTATCGCGTTTATTTAATAAAGAATTTCCTTTTATATATATTATTTTTTAAGTTATTTATTGAATATATTTAACCGTATTATTAAAAAAAATTTATAAACGTTTTAATTTAAAGGTAAACGTAGGTTTTTAACTTTTTTTATTTAATAATAAGGTTTCGAAATTATACTTTATTTTTTAGATTTTTTTTTTAAAAAAAAGTACGTTATAATAAAAAACGCGGTTCGTTATAAAAACTATATTTTAAAAAACGGAATTGCAATAATACGAGCGTACCTTTCAATTTGTTACGTAATATTATTTAAAAATCGAAACGTTTAAAACGTAAAAGATTTTTGGCCGAAAAATGAATATTTCAATCGTAAAAGAAAAATTAAAACAAAATAAAATAAAATAAAATTTATACGTTTTTAACGGCTACGTTAATAGCGAAAGTTTTTCTATATTGAAAATATTGCAATAATAAATTATGAGCTTTAATTTTAAACGAGGTGGAAGAATTAAAAGTCGAAATAATTATATAAATTACGTAAATCGTTTAAATTACGGAGTTATCGATTAATTTAAAACTTTAAAAAATTAATTAAACGTTATTAAATACCGTAAATTAAAATTCTTTTAATTTTAACGGATCCGACGTTCTTTTATAACGAAAAAATTAATCTTTTCGGTATTTATAATACGTCTAAAACCGTTCTAACATTCGATGATATTAATTCCGGATGTACAAAAAACCAAATTTATTCTATTCTATTTTAAAAATATTTGTTTCGAATTAAAAGAATTCAATTATATTTATACCGACTGCTATTTCGTTTACTTCCGTCTGTTTTGTTCCTTTCTTATTAATATAAACTTTTAAATATGTTTATAAAGTAACAAAATAAAATATTATTTATTAAAAAAGATTTAAAAATTATTAAGGCAGCTTGCCGACAAAAAGAGTCAAATTAGTTAATTTCTAATTAAACGTTATTTAATACTTTAGTTTAAAATGATTTTCTTTAGATAAAAAATTATTCAATTCCGTAAAACTACTTATATATTTAATAAACGCTAAAACGCTAAAAATAACGATTTTAAAATAAAGAAATATGTATTTGATAAGAAAAATAAGTTTTAACCAAAAAAATGATAGTAATAAAAAACTGTGGTTATTAATGATTAAAATCAATTATCGTAAAAAGATTAAAAGAAAGAAATGGAAGTTTAGTATTTATGTTAAGCTAGAATATAATAGACGCATTTATAAAGAAGTTTTAAATAAGTTTAGCAAAAAGAATATCTGATTAATTTATATTAGTTTTTTAGATTATATTTAATTAATTCAGATGTGTTATCGCCGAATGGTAAGAAACAAGCGACTAGTTTATATAAACGACTTGCTATATAGCATGTTACATTATTCTTAACAACATACAAAATATTTTTACATAATTTATACTTTTTAGCTAATGTCTTTTTGTTATAAAGATATCGATAGTATGTTATATAGAATAATTCGTCAATACTTATACCACTTTTAATCCTTAACGTCCGTTTCGGTCCGTATTTAATAGTTCAACTTTTAATAATATATATATATATATATATATAATATTTTGTTAAATACATCTCTGCACTTCTTTGTATTTAAAGTAATAAACTCGTTTATAACAAGTAATGTTATATTTTCCGTATCGATGATATTATTTCAAGAAAAAAGCCAAGTTTGGTTTTAATCGTAGTATTTTTTTAATTTATACGTTTAATTTTAATTATTCGTATCGTCGTTAGCTTTTCTACTATAAACGAGCAAAAATATATTTCAAATTTCTTTTATTTTTTATATTTTATTTAGTTTCCCAAGTAATTATTTCTTCTGCTGCACCTTTTTGATTTCTACTAATAATTACTTTAAAAAAACCATTTTAAAATTCCGAAATTCTTATTATACTTTAAGTAAAGCAATCATTATCTTTTATTTTAGTGATATTAGAAGTTCTCGCCTTAATACTACTTTTAAAATTATTAAATCGTTTTTTAATATGTAAATTTAATTATTTAATCATGTTTTTGAACTTTGATTTTAATTCAAATAATTCCTTATTTTCTCACAATAATAATGTTTAATATATATAATCTTTTTCGCGTTATTAAATTACCTTTAACTTTATCGGTTTTGATTTCTTTTTTTAAAAAGTGAACAACGTATTGCGTTCCTTAATATGGTTAAGTTTAAAAATTTAGAAGCGCGAAATAAATTATTTTTATTATTTTATTGTAACTTATATTGCCGATTATTAATTTTTGCTACTTCTGTAATATATTTAGCGAATATAATCAATTATTCGAACTTAATAATTTCTTTTTTCTCTTTTTAATACAACTCTTTATAAAAAAAGTTAAATCAGCGTTTTCGTTATTAATTTGGTTTATTTTAGCTATAAATTTTTTTAAATATTATAGCGTACGTTAATATCGGTTCTTTTAATTATTATAAACTTTGTATATTGTAGTACGGTTTTTATTTTAGTTTTGGGCATTAATTTTAAAATCTTCTTATAAAATTAACGTGATTAAAAATAGATTCTTAATAAACTTTTCAATCGAACTTTTCTTTTTTTAATTCATTGTTTATAATAAGTTCGAATTAATTAAGAGTATTTTCGTTTCGAAATGCCGTAACGGTTAAAATATTTCTATTAATTTCGATGAACTTTTTAAAATAAATATAAATATAAATGTATATAAAAAGGTTTTAAATACTGCTTTTTTTATTTTCAAGTTAAAATATTTTTAACTACAATCTTAATATCATGTACTTATATTTATATCATAATTTTTATTTAAGATATAATACGTTATATAATAACTTCGAATTTAATTATTTTATTATAAAATAATTAAATGCGAATTAAGTTATTAAATTATATTATAAGTTATTATCACTTAAGTTTTTTTAAATAAAAATTAATAAATGTATATATCTTAAACTGGATTTCTTTCGATCTCTAGAATTTATCAAGATTTATACCGTATAAGTGTATAAGTCCCATTGGATCCGTAAGATCCATCCGGGTCCATATTACGTGACCCTCTTTGCCGTCAGAGCTTCAATCAGGATTGTCCCAACCGTCTCTCTAGAGCACGAGCCGCTGGCTCATAACATTATTGCAGTATTACGGCTGTAAATCCGTAAAAGGGCCGTCAAAATTCTGACGGGCTGGTAGCAAGTGTAAAGAAGGCAATGTATGTCCTCGGGTGTCAACTAGGCACAACAGTAAGCGGCAAGTGCAAAATTGATTAGTGCACCGAAAATTAGAAACCCTTTGGGCAAATCATATTAATCCCTATCGATATACATTAGCTTCCACCGATATTTGGCCATGGTATCTGTACCAACATATATTATGGTTATAAATAGCCATATTATATATATTGTAACTCAAACTTACCTTAAATATTGCACTTCGATTTTTAAAACTGTTTCCTGCTGTGACGGCAGCTACCAGGATTAAACCGTGAGGCTGGCAGCCGTTATATGGGGCTGACAGCTGCCACATGAACTAGCCACCTGCTATACAGAAAGTGAGGATATTTGTAGATCTTTACGCATTTTGCGGTTCTGCCTTTTTTTTTTTTTTTCAGCTTAATGTTTCCGTTTATAGCGTTAATAAATTAGCTACCATATTATATTAATGCTGGCCGTATTATTATTTTAAGCTTATTTCTTTTCTTATTGGCCTAATAGTTAATAAATAAGGTATTATAATTTTTTTTTATATATAACGCCGAAAAATAACGTATTTTAAATTAGATTTAAAATTTTAACCTAGATTAACCAGCATCAAAATTAGATATTTATTAAAAAAGATTATTTATTAATTAATTAACGTTTAAAGTGATTCAGATTAATTAAATGTAAAATTGAAAATATAAATAATAAAATATTTCCTTAAAATTTAAACCAAAATCAAAAAAAATAACGAATACCTTAAAAACCGGCAGAAAATAACGTACCGAAAAATAAAACCGAATTTTTAAAAACAAAAGGTTTATTAAACTAAAACGAAGACCATAGTTATTTAAAAACCGATTTTAATAAATAACCGATCGACGAAATAGTTAACGATAATTAAAACATTTAAGGAGAATTTTAAAAACTTTATAACGAAGTTACCTATTTTTAAGCCGAATAAAGTTATTATTTTCTTATTTTTTTTAATAACGTTAACCGCCTTTGCCGGAAAAACATAATTAATAATACTTTCGGTAACATTAACACGTTTCGCCTTACCGATACAATAATATGGCCTACTTTTTGCAAGTTTGTAAAAAATAACGGCGCAAATTTCAATTATAATTAAAACAAAAGAACTTACGTTAATAATTTAGTTAAATTTAATAATAGTGAGATTAAATTTAATACCTAAGTTCAGAAGGTTATAAATTAATTTAAAATAAATAAACCAACCTTTCGGAACGAAAAAATTTATATAGTTTATTTAATAAACCTTTTAAAAAAGAAATCCGAATAAATAATTAAAATTCGTTACCGATTAAATATATAACCTTTTTTTATATAGCCGAAATAATCCACGTATTAAAATTATTATACCACGATCCGAATTAAGCTTTTATTATTAAAAAAGCTTTCTATATTTTCGCCTTTAAACCCGCTAAAAATTAAGATATTTATAATTTTATTTTTAAATTTAACGTTTTTATTTAAAAGTTTAAAATCGCCGAGAATAAATAAAAGCAAGTTCTATAGGAACATATTTTCCTAAACTTTAATTTATACCTTTTTAAAAATAGCTGTAATTTTAATATTATGTATAAAAGGTTTTATAATTGCGTTATTTTAACCGTGTACAGCAATTAGCTTGTTTATAAAAAACGCCAGCAAGAACGTAAGTTTTAAATATATACCTTTAATAATAATAAACTAAAAAACAAAAACAAAAACCTTTATTTAAACAATAATTCCGAAAAATTAAAGACTTTAAATAATATCGATAAGCCGTTATCGAAAATCGAAAAAAGGCCTATTAAAAAGCTGGCACGTATTTTAATTATAATAAGACAGGATATAAGGTTAACGATTGCCCTAATAAAAAAACAGTCGTTATAATAAAGATAATAAAGAATTTATTTAGTTTCGACAAATCGGAAAAAAACTAGAACCGTCGAAAAACTTTTCAATAGTTCTTTTTATGTTAATAATAACGAAAATAAATGATCTTAAAAAATGAAAAGTTTTTAATAAATTACGCAAATTTAAATAAATAAAATTAACTTATATATTATTACTTTTTGTAACATTAAAATGTAAATTTAACTTTTTATTAGCCCTTTTTTTATTAAATGAGTAAAAAAATAATTATAAGCTTATATTATCCGGTTAAAAAATTAATTTATTTGCAATATTACCGAAAATAATTTACCGGCTAAATAAAAGCTTAAATACTTATAATATTTAAAACTAATAGATAACGTTTTTTTGATTAGATATTCTAGATTATAAATACCGGACATAATATTTTTATCGCTTTTAATTAGATGGAAAAATACGGCTTATTATTAAACTATAAAAATAAAATATTATCTAACTCGATAACCTTTTAGCTTTAGCTAAGTTCTTACTAATAATTAAATTTTCAGCCCGATACCTATTAAATAAGTACGTTAACCTTAAAGTTTAAAAAGATTTTAACTATTATAACCGCATTATAAAAAATACCGATAAATAATACCAAACTTTTTAATATTTATAAAAAAAACCCGAAAATAATTATATCTTAATACCCGTACTTATTATTTTATCGGATATATTAAATAAAAAAGATATACCGGATATATGCAATATTAAGATAACTATTTTTACTATAAGAATAGTTAAAAATAACATAATTATCGTTTTGTTAATCAATAAATTAAAAATTAATTTCCGTACGAAATAATAAAATAAATTTTTATTACTTTAAAAAGTTGTTTCTTTTAAAAATAAAAAGTTAAATATTATAACTTTAATTACTTTGCAAAAATAAAAGAAATAATTAGTATATTATTTCGAAATTCTAACGGTATAAAAAGATTATAATTATACGACGTAACTTATTACGGAAGATTTGTATATAACTTAATATTATTTCGACAGCTTCGAAAACAGAATATTAGTAAAATAACCGAAAAATTAGTAACGTATCAAACAAGCAAGCGAGCCAGACAAGCGAACAAGCTACTTTCTTTATATTCTTAACCTTTTAACGTTACTTATAAATTTCTCAACCCCAACAATATAAAACGTTTTATAAAAAAGGCTAGGATAAATTTAGCTCTCTAGGTTAAAAAACGAAATTTAAATTTAACTTTAAAAAGCTATATTTTATATATAACGTCCCCGGATCTACTTTAAAAGCCCTATATCACGATCGATACGCCCGAAGCGATATTATCCTTAATTTACGAAATTTAACGCCGATTAAAAAAAATCAATTATCGACCAAATCCTGAATTTAAAGACATAAACGTTTTTTATCCTCTTTAATACGTTAAAAATATAACGAATTTATTACTTACTTAACGTATTATAATACGCGTTGGAGTTAAATAGGCGTCGAACTGTATTAAACGGTAAACAAAAATTTACAACGCTTTTAAATCGAAAGATAAATTATTAAAAGTTATTATACGAAACTCCGACAATAATTCGTAAATAATTCGAATTTATTCGGGCCATAATTACAAAATACGGTAGTACAAAAAAAGATATGTATAGTTTTAACAAAGCGGGGTTTTTAATAAAGCTTTTTATAATATTGGATATAATTATTATAAATGTTAAAAAACCTAAAAGATTTAAAAAAGAAATATAATAAGAATATTGAAAATAAATTATAATTATATAAATTATAAATTTATAAAATTAAATTTTATCATTATTTATTATCTTAACAAAAAGAAATTACTTTAATCAATGGTATCGAAAATATTAAATATTACCCGATTAAAAGTTCGGTATAAATTACATTAATTAAATAATAAACGAATTAAGTTTGAAATAAATCTAATATTTCGATAAATATGTACGGATACGTACGACAAAATCGAAACGTTTTTTTTATTTTCAACGGTTATGAAAATTATTATTCGATAAAATTCCAAAAATATTACGTAAATAACTGTCTTATTACGTTTTATATACCTGTCTATTTTTTTATCGATTTTAATTTTCTAACGGATCTTACGTTTCCGTTTTAAAAGGTACCTATATACTTTATATCGAAAATTTAATATAACGTTATTATATTGATATTATAAAAAAGAATTTCCTTTTTAATATTTACGATATGTTTAAAGTTGCCATAACGTCCGATAATATTAAATCTGAGTTTACGAAAGCCAAATTTATTTTATTTAATTTTAATAAAATTGTGTTCAAATTAAAAGAAATGTAAATATATTTACGCTAACCATTCTCTCGTTTACTTTTATTCATTTTATTCGTTTTTTACCTGCGAAAACCTTTAGAAATATATAAAATCACGAAATAAAAACGTTATTTGCAATAAAGAATTAAGAATTACCAAATTAACTTATTAATAAAAGTTCTTAAATCGTTTAATTTTTAATTAACAGTTATTTTAATACTTTAACATAAAATTATTGTCCTTAAATAAAAGGCCGGTTAATTACGCGAAATTAATAACGTCTTTATTAAACGTCGAAAAACTAAAAATAAACGTTTTCAAAAAGGGCAAATATTTATTATACAAAAAAAAAACGATTTAATTTGGCCGAAAAAAAAGACCTAATAGAAAACTATAACCGATAACGATTAAAAATAATCGTTATAAAAGGGTTAAAACGAAGAAACGGACGTATAACGTTAACGATAAGCCCGGACATAATACGTGTACTTATAAGAAAGTTATAAATACGTTTAACGAAAAGAATCCGATTAATTTTAATCGATTTATAATATTATGTTAAATTAATTTAAATTTATTGTTACAAGGTGCTAAAACACGGCTCGCTTACTTATCTAGTTCGCTCGCTTATTTGATACGTTAATCTTATTCGAAATAAATCTAATTAAACAATTAATATATTAGTAAATGAATTTAATTTATTCGTTATCGAAACTTTTAAGGTAATAATTATTTATACAGCTTTTATTATTTATAAACGAAACGTTAATTTATAAATAAGAAAACTATTACGTATAAATAATGGTATTAAATAGTACTTGAAACAAATTTATTTAAGCCCCGAAATAATCGCTTAATTATAATTTTATATAAAAGGAATTTACTTTGAAAGTTTTATAATAATCGAATTTTAAATATATAACAAAACGAAAGGAAAAAAAAAATACATCGTAAATTACGGAAAGACATTTCTTAATTAAACCAAAAAATCGTTATTAACTTTATAAATTTCGAAAAAGAACCCGGGAAAATATAAATACATTATATTCGTTACCGATATAAATTAAGGATTCATTTAAAATATTTAGCTAAAGAAACGAAAGCAAAATATATTAATTAAAATATTTCGATACTTTTTAAAAGTTATAAAAATTAGAATAAGGTTTTCCTATAAATACTTAAATATAATAACGAAATTGTAAAGAATTATTAACTGCAAAATATAATTTACCTACGTTTTTTTAATGATAACTTTAAACTTTTTATATTATATTAATAAGTTGAAAACCGGAGTATAAAACGTTTAAAAAATATAATTAAAAAAAATAGTTAAGATATAAAAGAACGTTAAATTCCTAACGTTCTTAATTATATATATTTTTAAAGAAATTATATCTCTATATAACCATACCTTTAAATAAGTTCTTTTAACATACTTTATATAAGGTTTATTATATATATTTAAGGTATAAAAAGGGCATTATAATGTCTAATCGAAAACTTTAAAACCTGAATTTTAAATTAAAAATTATTCTTTTTCTCGATTACCGATTAATTAATATTTATTAAATTTGAAATTCGTTAACTAATAAAATAATCATGATTCGAAATATGTAATTTAATAAAAAAGCAACCATTTTAAGTAGTATTAAAAACATTGAAAATAACCTGTTTTATATGACGGAAAATACGCGATAAGAATTGCTTTAATAAGTAAAAATATTTAATTAAAGGTCATAAAATCAGACCAATTGATAGCTCCACTGAGCCACGAGGCCCTTCTCGGGTCGTATCAGCGACTGTTGCTGCATACGTTCTTATCAGGATTTATGGAGTCCTGTCCTAGCTCTGTCTGGTTGTAGGGGGCTGTATTCTTACATTAAATTAACAATTACTTAATTTATATATAAAAGAAAAATAAAATCTTAAACGGAATATCTTAGTTACTAGCTAAATAAAAAGATTGATTTTAAAGCCGTATAAATATCCAAAAAAAAAGGGGAACGAAATAAGAAAAAATAAACCTATTAATATAAAATTGATTACTTTTATATAACCGTTATATTTGAAGTATTTTCCTTTTTTAAATTATTACCGTTATTAATATTTATTTTAACTACTACTATAATTATTATTCCAGCGGAAAAAATAAATATAATTTTAAACTTTTACTATATTATTTAATATAAAATAACAGTAAGAAATTAAAATATTTTACTGATTGAAATTATTTTTTCGTACGTTTTATATTATAAAAATATTATTAACGTTAAGTATAAAATATAAAAATAAAGTTAATATATAACGAATAAGTTATTTTATAAATATACATTATAACTGACGGGTAAATTACGAAGATTAAAGAAAATAAAAACTTGATACATAAGTTACTTTAATTAAAAATGCTTTATAATAACAATATATACGGTCCTTAAAATATAAGGCCGGGTATATAGGCAAATTTCATCGTTACCGTTACGAAATTATATAAAGTTAAATATATATTTTTAAAAACAAAATGTTTAAAAAAGGTAAAAAGGTTGGTTTGTAGAATTATGATGATATATGATCTTAAAAACTTAGTAATTAATTTTCTATTAAAAAATAAGTTATAAAATATATATAAGTATA